>JAOVVF010021386.1:0-13368 GCA_028565595.1 Duopalatinus emarginatus | reverse complement strand
TAGTTGGGTTGAGGACACACGGTGGGGAGGTTGGTTATTGTGTGGATGTGTGGTGTCCTGGATTAGTGTGTGTGTGAGTTGCTTGCCTATTAGTTTTCTCGGGTATACAGCACCTGTGCGTCGGTGTATCAATTCATCTCATCCCCTTTTGGGGCACCGGGATGTCCTCAGCCTGAATAGCGGGTCTTGCTGGATGAAACGCCTAGATACCCTTTTTGTCTTTGTGTTTAAATAAACAAGCATTTGTGACGCAAGACACGTCTCTGTTGTTCTACTGTATAACGAACCTGTGTGACCTATTTGGTGTACATAAGTGTTCCCCGGGCATGTGTGCCTGGGGTGGCGTAGTCGACATTTCCTAATTAAATTCTAATCAGCTGAGCTAATCGCTCACCTGTCCGCCCATCGCTCTCCTCACGCCACACAAACATCAATAACACATCAGCTATTACAACATAATAACAACTAATAACATTTCATTAACTGAAAGGCTGAACTTGCTGATTGAGTACAGATATTTGTGTTTATCATATACTTATAGGTCTACAATAGGTGCTAAAGAAGAATGCAAAGATTAAATTTCTTTAGGCAAATCATTCATGCATATACATTACATTATATTCTAACAAATTTCAAATAAATTTAAAGGAAACTTTACTCAGTAGTAATTACTGGATACAATCAAATGTAGAATCAAAAAGAAAAAAAGAATCAGATCTATAAGGCTGGATACATGCTTCTGGCATTAGGGAACCTTTATGAATTTTAGTCTGTATTTAAAGGTGGTTATTCAGGAATGTTCCAACCTAAGGAATTGAATTAGGCCATTTTTGTCACCATGCAGAGTGTCTCCACTGTCTTCACAGATTTATCTCTGGTACATGGACCTCCTTGGGGGTGTGTGGTGAAGACTGAGGTCCTAGCTATAAATGGCTTTAAAGTGTGGACCCAGGCAGGGAAGAGTTGTTGAACATTGCTCTTATCTATCTTCAGTATCAGTCCCAAGCTGTTCAACTCTCTGGTCTTCCATTGTACAGTAGAACAGACCTGATAAGATTGAAACATGTTAAGGTGTGAAGCAACCATAGTTTTGTCATTGAGCCTCCTTGACAAAAGGGTCGTTTACTCATAAAGAAGCCCACCTTTATGACTCCTTGATGTCCCTTGGTCTAATAAGGGCAGAGTGAAGTGACTATAGGAAACAAACTAAATGCAAAAAAACCCATAAAATAATATATGGTAGCTGGTTCCAGTACATAATCTAGGCATCACTCACAAACCTCAGAAAAACTCAAACTTATTTGACGCTGTGTATGCTAATATAACAAATATAACCAGATAAAATAAGTCCAAGGGGTCTATTCCAATATTTATTATTTACAGACCGCCTGGGTCCCTACTATGAATTTCTTAATGAATGTGCAGATTTTTTCTCCAACATAACTATTTCTGTAGACAAAGCCCCAATTGTCACACACTTTATCTAATAATAAACATTCGGATTAAATATAAATAATATAGTCACACTTCCACAGTCTGAGGACCATTACCTTATCTTGTTTAAAATACATATTAACCAAGATTTTACAACATGTGCTGTTTACAAAAGTACATTTACAACAACTACTGCAAATAGTGTAGTCAGTAAACTTTCAGATTTATCAGCTTTGGT
The DNA here is from genome assembly GCA_028565595.1 of Duopalatinus emarginatus. Lineage (NCBI taxonomy): Eukaryota > Metazoa > Chordata > Actinopteri > Siluriformes > Pimelodidae > Duopalatinus > Duopalatinus emarginatus. The sequence continues at coordinate 11,696 of JAOVVF010021386.1, read as the reverse complement.
TGGATTACCGTCCGACCGCACTGAGCTTGATCAGGTGACCGAATGCTTAAAGTCAGTATTCTGCTGTACTCTGGATAGTGTAGCCCTGCTTAAAAGAAGAATAATTAAACACAAAAAAACTAGCACCATGGTATAATGATTTCACACGCATCTTAAAACAGACCACTCGAAAATTAAAGTGTAGGTGACGTCAAACTAACCTGGTTGTGTTCCAGACAGGAAAGAAGAGTCTCATAAATTATAGACAAGCTCTTAGCACTGCTAGAGCAAAATATTGACAACTGTGTGAGTTTTTCATTGATAAAGGTAAAAACATAATGTACAAGATTAATACAATTAATCTAAACCCCAGCATTCTGTTAACAAACCAACTGCATCAGATCAGCGATTAAAATCTTTTAACCATAACAAGTAGTTCATTTCACTACTTTGTCAAAATCGTCAACATGTATATTAGATCCCATACCCACAAGGTGCACCTCTGACCTTTGTTTGACCTTTCCTTGATCTAAACTGTCACAAAAACTTTTATAAAAATTTGCAAATTATGCCTAAGAGATTATGACAACATGTTGCGCACTTTTGCATGTAATGACCTAGGCAATGACCTAAAGCCTAAATGTTTTGGAGGGTAAAACAATTCAACAGACAATAAGTAGAACACATTTTGATAAACATGACAAGTAATTGATAATGCAAAAAAACGCAGACAATTGTACATGACCGTTTGCATGGCTGTACAAAAGCATTTGCAAATTGTGAAACACAATCAGAAATACTATGATGTGCACAAGTGATATATATATATATTCCCTCCACAACTTGCCTCTTAATTTTGAGATGAAATATCAATCTGGGAGAAGTATCAAGTATGCAGATGTGTTATCAGTATGTGCCAGGCCAGGAAGTGGAAGCTATGGTCTTTGGTACCTCACTCTTTAAATCTTTACAGTGAGCCCTCCAGTTGGCCAAGGATGAGGTAACTTAAACCACTACAAATGTTTTTCCTTGCTTTACTCCATCTGACATTATTGCTTTTCAACCGGTTGATCTGGTCATTCAGGTTTTGGTGTTTTTAAGGTGTATGCAGCATCTTACCCAGGAAGAGTGGAAACTGGTACCTTAGCCTGCCTTGACACTGATTTGCCAGTGGGAATGCTTTGTTAAAAAGTATGGATATGTAGGTTGTTCATCTTATTGGTGCAGAGGTAATGATTTCACTGCTGCTGACAGATGCTTTAAAGAAAGTCAAGGCCGTCAAGGTGTGGACACGTCTTTGGAGCTTTTGCAACAACTGGCCAGGGTTACCTGCCAAGTAGGTCTGAGGTTGTGCATTAGTGATGAGCATGTGATAGATAGATAGACAGATAGACTGAACAAAACACTTTTGTTTTTACTCCCATTTTTTATGAGATATATATAAGACTATCAAATATCTAAGACTATTTCTATGTGCACAAAAGGCCTTGCAAATGTCAACTTTGTGAATCAAGTGGCCTATGGTGGTGGTGGAGTTATGTTATGGGCAGGCATAATAAACAACGAATGCAGGTGCATTTTATTTTGTGTACATATAAAAAGTCTTTGATCTGGAGTCCAGCTCATGACAAATGGGAGCAAAAACAATGTATTGTGTTTATATTTTTGTTAAGGATAGATAGATAGATAGATAGATAGATAGATAGATAGATAACAAAATGCAGTTAGCATCTACCAGAAGTGCAAATAGTAGCAGTAGCAATCATTATTCCTGTGTAATTTAAGTGCAAGAGAAAGTCATAAAGCCCAAGACCTGTGGAATTATGTGGAACAGAGTGTTAAACATACCAAAGGAGGGTGGTACAGTAGATACCATTGTAAGGACTCACACACGGGTACTGGAAGCAAGCGCAGCTTTATTCAGACAACGACAACAAAGGAGATTAAACGAATAATCGGAGAGAGAGAGCAAAGGGAGAAACTAAACTAAACACAACGATTCAACGCTAAGAAGATCATAAACTGAAGTCCATAGGGGGAACGGGACTTCTCCACCACTCTGGCCCATGAAGTCTGTAAACATAGAAAACACACAGAAGTTGTACTGCAAAGTCCACGTGTCCACAGACACGGTACGAGGCACTGGCAAAGCGTGGCAAAAACAAAACAAAAGAATAGCAGAGTATTATTCAAGAAACACGAGGCATGATAACAACAAAAGCAACGTGGCAGAAACGTTGACCTGCAGAGAGCTTCAGCCAGAGAGCTCATTATATAGCGAGGGGAAAGCTAATTGAGCACTCTTCCCAAATGAGCGCCAGGTGGAATGAATCTCTGGCTGAGCGCTCTGCAGGCGGATGCTACACTTCACGCTCTCTGGTCTCTCTGGCAGCCCTCAGTGGCCACTGGCATGACAACCATCCCACGAATGAATGACTAACCAAATCCATACAAATTAATCTTACTTTGTTGAAATCTTGGAACCCACCCCTATGGCAATTTGTAATTTGCTTGCTCTGTGACCACCTTTATATTCTGGATTTGTTCTCTGCTGTGCCAGGCTCATCACCAGTTCTTCCTGTTGTGGCAAAGGGTCCACTATCTGTGCCCTCATCTGTTCTGTCTGCCAGATGTCCTGAAGTTGGTGAAATGGCAGTGCAGAGAGCAACACAATCAACTGCTGGTCATCATTCTATTGTCCACCATCTCCCGTGATTAGTGGGGAAGTTGGTGCAAGGACACTGGTGTCCCCAGCTAGTCCCATGGGCTTTTTTTTGGGTTAATTTGGTTGCGGTGAACCCATTTAAAGACAGGTTCTCTCTGGCCTTTACTGATTTTAATTTGGTAACTTGTCAGTGATCAGGTGGGGACCTCGCCAATGGGGAAGGAGCTTACTAGTTATTCTCCCAGTACCATGTCGGGAAGGTGCAGGTTGGGCAAAGGTGTAGTACCAGATCTTGTCCGCCACTTGCAGTTCATATTGGGATGCTTTTTGGTCATACTAGGCTTTGTTTCCTTTAGCACTTTTCTCCAGGTGCTGTTGGGCAAAAGCAAAGTAGTCATGAGATGTTTGTGTAGGTCAGTCATATACAGGTGGGTAGTATAGGATAAGGCTACACTAGCCTCACCTGGCTGATAGAGTAAGTGTAGGGGAAGAGTCGTCTGCCTGCCTGTCATCTGTTCAAAAGGGGAGACCCCGGTGGCATTATGTGGTGTTGCCCTAATAGCCATTAGTACCAAGGGTAACTTAATGTCTCAGTCCTGATGGTGAGACGCCATATACTTCTTGAGTATGCTGATTTCTGTTCGATTAGAGGCCTGAGGGTGGTAACTGATATGCAGGTTAGCTTTCATGGCCAAAAGTTGCCAAAGCTGTTTCATGATGTCTGCTGTGAAATGTGTTCCTCTATCAGATTTTACACGAATCTGGAGGCTGAATCGAGATAAGATATGATTCATGAGCAAATATGCTGTGGTTTGTGCAGTGTCATTGGGTGCTGGTAGACAGTCTAACCACTTAGTGAAAGCACAGGTCAACATGAGAAAGTACTTGTTACCTCGGGTTGACTTAGTTAGTGGGCCGACCCAATCAAGTTGTAAGTCAGACCAGGGGAATGCCAAGCCTCCTTTCTGCAGTGGGGCCCTATGGATTGGTTTTAAAGGTTGGAATTGGCAGCATACCAGACAACCTCGGATGTAGTCAGCTATGTGTTTCCTCATGTGGGGCCAGTATGCCGCCTGTTAAAGTGCCTCCTAGGTTACTTTGATGCCTTTTTGTGACCCGTGCATGGGGACTCAATACAATAGGGGCATACAATAGCATTACCCCCCTGTGCCACTGAGGCACCACGAACACATGTGAAGTGAGAGTATCAGAGCCATGAACAAGTAGGCCTAAGACACTAAGTGAAGCGCAGGCATAGTATAGGTCGATCAACCCCAGAATGCTATCAAAGTCAGAGTCAGAGATATCATGACATACAGGGTCGGAAAGGAACAGGATCATTCTATGAATGGTGGGGTCACAGGCCTGCAGATCAATGAGATCAGAGTCTGTGAAGGCCGGGGCAACTGAAACAGCAGTCGGGCCATTATGGCTGTCTGTGGTGGTCGCCGAATGCGACCATGTGACCACACAGACCGTAGGGGTGGCTCAGGCCGGGAAACAGTCAGGTTTGAATGTCCAGGGGGTGCCTTTTATGGCTCCCTGCCTGGTCATTGAGGACCCTATCCTGTCCAGGGACTCGTGAATGTCCCTTGACTTTCTTCCAGTAGATGCTCATGTTATGAGTGTCCACCAGATGTTCACAAGCCGGGGTACGGTTCACAAACTTGAGGTATGATTCATCTTGTGCTTCAGGTGAGGTCATCAGAGACACCCCTGTTGGACTTGTCTGTGTGGGTATTGGAGTTAGTTGTGTGGTGGAGTCAATGGACAAAACGGTTTGTACTGTCATTTGTTCACTGTCGGTCAGGTCAACTCTCCACACTGAATCATCGTTGATTAGGGTAGAAAAGATAGTGATTGCCCTCAAGGTTTTGTATACACTACGTCGGATATATATTGATCAAACAGTATTCATCTGCCCAGTCAGGTGTGGTGAATGAACACAGGATAGTGTCTCGCTGTGCTAGCACATTAGTTGGGCGCCAACTCGGTGTCTAGGGAGCATCAGTGAGCTCATCAAGCTCTGCCCCTCCTGTGATGTATAGCATACTGTTGAGGTTACCTAGCGTACCAATTGTAGCCTGAAATATGTGGTAGTGAGTATTTGGTTTTATGGGCTAAGACAGTGGCAGAGGTTGACAGACCTTGAGAAGATCGATTGAGGAGATCCTTACTGATAAGGAGGGGAATGGTCTCCAATGGAGACACATGTGCTGGGTGAATGACACTCACTATAGTAAGTTGGATCAAGGCTATCCAGGACTTGCTTAAAAGCGTCAATGTCCTCTTGACTCTTGACCATTTTAGATTTGTTTCTTGAGTTAACTTGGTTTATGAGGGGGGCTTTTCTGACCAGGCGCATTCTTGAAGTTCTCAGTCAGTCTTTGAGGAGACTTATTCTAGTTTGTTTTGTGCCAGGGCTGAGGGTACTGAGAGGTATGCCACCCATATTTCTGATACTCTCTGGGTTAAGTGTGAGCATTTTCACATTAGTTTTCACACTGGAGATATCCTGGAGGGCCTTTACCCGCTTCAGAGGTTGACTAGATTTTTTGCGGCCTGGGTTGCCAGCCTGAGCTCGTGCCAGCATGTGGCTCTCGCTCTTTTGCTGGACGGTATCCCTGGGCCACGTTTGGAGCGGGCTTCCCTGGTTCTGAACCTGGGATGCTTTCCAGCCCTATAGATAGGCTCAACAAACTCAGAGGCTCTATATGTTTGTTGGTAGTTGCTGATGTTTTGCAACCCCCTTTAGAGATAAGTTGGGTAGTTGCCTACTACTTTTAGCGTGCATGGACAGGGTGAGATACCCAAATACTGACTCCACCAGATTGAGATTTTGGACAAACAATGACTTAAAATTCTCAACAAACCGAGCCTTGAGATTGATAAACGCTGTTATTTGTGTTGTTTCTTTGGGACAACATTGCCCCCACGAGATCGGATAGTGGTTTATTGTCTCGGACATGGAGGTGAGGTTCAGAAATCACTGGCAGTGACGGCTGTGCCCAACCTATGTTTCTCTGTGAGTCTCTAGGTATGGGTTCTCATCCCACTTTGTCATGGGGTGTGTTTCCCCAGATAGGTAGTCAGCTTTTTCCGACAAAGGATTGTGAAAGTCCTCTTTGCACATCTTTGTTCCATTTAATTTTTTAAACACCTACCTCTATGCATTACTGAATAATAAAGACCAAACATTTAATTTTAAGCACACAATGTTTGACTAATTATATAATACATATATACATACATAATTATCACCACACACCAATAAAATCCACCACAAATTGTGACCAATGTCACATCTGTACCAGTAATATATACCATAACTTTGTATTGACTAGAATCCAGAGTAAGAGTTACAGTAAATTTTTGCATATTAAATATTAACAAGACTGGCTAACTCTTCTTTATGAATGTTTTCAGAAACCCAGCTTGAAGTCCTGAATGTTCTAATGCTAAAGACTGCTGCACTTTTCTGTGGCTTGTATGATCTTCTTCATTTATTTATTTTATTCATTTATCTTTTTATTGTTTGTTTTCAATGCCCTGGTGAAGTGATGACCAAGCCACAATGATCAAATTAGAGGGAGAAAACAGTTGATAAAACATCAATCCTTCCCTATGCACAAAAATGACATACACAGTATTTTAGATTTTAGATTAGATACACAGTCTAATTGCTGTTTCTCTATATTGTTCTCGCTGTATGCACTGTAAAAAAAAAAAAATTTGTTTCAACTTAAAAAAGTTAGTTAGTGTTAGTGTCCATGTTGCCTTAAAATTTTAAGTTAAGTAAACTCAGAAAGGGTATTTATCAAAACTTGGCTTGAAGCAACATCACTTACCATAATTTGTTGAGTCAACACAGTTTTTCATCCCTTAAAATTGAATTTTTAAGTTAAGGTAATCAAGTGACCATTCACTTCAAACAGAATTTTATAGTTGCATGAACTCGATAGCAAATTAGTTAAACTAAAACCCCCTCGTTTAAACATCTTGATTACATTTTAACATGAATAAAATTGCCTTGTTCATTTTAAATGCTTTTGATTTTTGTTTTCATGGAACTGTGTGGTTCACGTAACTTCGTGACAATTCAATTCTACAAAAACTTGTATTTTAGCCAGGAGTTCTAGAGATGCTTTACATTATTTGCAATATTGCAATTTACAATAACTTTCAAATTTGCAATATCATGTAACTGGTAGCTCATTAGGGGCAAAAAGGCAATTCAACTGCAAGTTTTTCATTAATTTAATAACCAGGACAAGCATGAAACAGTTTAACTCTCAGTCTACAGAAAGTTTGTGCACAACAAAACTCATTATCAAGTTTGTCCATTTTATAACATTTTGTGATAATGATATTACACAGTTAGTTTGTGTAACAAAACAGAGCTCAAAAAGTTATTGTAACAAATAATGTAAAGCATATCTAGAACTCCTGAATGTGTTGTATATGGATTTGAAGTAAGTCACATCTAATAGGAAGACAGCTATGGAGTTTGAACTGAATTAAGATTAAGTTGGCTAAAATACATGTTTTAGTAGAAATGAATTGTCACAAAGTTACGTGAACCACACAGTTCAATGAAAACAAAAATCAAAAGCATTTAAAATGAACAAGGCAATTTTATTCATGTTAAAATGTAATCAAGCTGTTTAAATGAGGGGGTTTTATTTTAACTAATCTGCTATTTGAAACTAAATCTGAAATTTGTATGGTAGTTTGCATAATACGAAACCTGCTTATTTAAACTGGACAGGATTTTAGGCTTTACAATCTTCATGTCAAATGTCTTAATGGAGTATGCAAAATGATCCTGACAGTGATGTTTTAATAAATGTATGTAGGACAGGAATAACAATGACTAAACATAAAACTTAAACTCTTAATCTTTAACACACCTAGTTCCTCAAGGTCAATGCAAATTAATGACAGAAAGGTGAAACAAATATTTTCCTTTCAAATTTGTTGAATGCAACAGAGTTTTCAAGTTGTCCTGGATTGCTCAACAAGTACAAACCTTAAAGATCTTTCTTTCATTTAATTTTTAAACACTTTTCTCTATACATTACTGTAAACTAAAGACCAAACATTTAATTTTAAGAGTATAGAATGAAACAACACCTGTCCTAATTTTCAATCAGCCAAAACTAGTTTACTGTTATATTAAAACTTAAATGTAATGATCCTGGATTAAACAAACTACATAACATCTAAATGATTTCTTGAAGAATGCTTCTTGATGGAGATATTCTTCTTATTCCAGTTGGAGAGCGTCATCTGTTTAGAAAAATAGATATATACAGTTTTGGACATTTTTTTGGGTTGAGTTGAATGTGATACAACTAGTGTTAAATCTTTATTGCTGGTGTAAACATTCTAGCAACTATCATACCATTATCACATTAATATTTAAATTTATCGATTGATGGTTAATCTTGTGGTTATTTATTACTAACCTTCAGCGATAGCAGAGGAAATTACGCTCCTCATTACAGTCTTTGTTCTCCCAGACATGTTTCTTGAAGTTGTACGCACCACAGCGATAGGGCTGGAGTGGACATGAAGGCAGTGATACCAGTCTCCTCAGTGGCATCCCATTCACCCAGAACCATTGTCCACTGAGAAAACGCAGTCCTGTCCACACACTGACTGTTTGGGTTTGTGCACTCTCTATTTTAAGCAGGTTTAGCAGTGTTTCAGAATCCACAAAGGCCAAGTCAGTGTAGTGACTCCTGCAGTGCTGAAGAGCCTCGTCCCATGTCTTATTCTCCTTCACCAATGTAAACTCCCTACAACAAATGAAAGGAAAACGGCCCCCACAGCTTGTATCATACCAGGCTTGAGAATTCATAACAACACAGTCCTCTCCTGGACTGATATCATTAGGCTCGTCTTTGTTCCACTTTGTGTAATTAGCTTTTTTCCCATCAGTCCACTGCCAGCTGTTTACATGTGGTTCAATTCTGGTCAGCCCAAACCAAGCCAAAAAAGATGTCTGTCCTGTAATCTTCACAGCTTTCTGGTTTTCCTCTTCAGTGGTGATGGTAGCCAAATCCCCATAGTTCTCCCTGCAATAGCTCCGAGCTGTACCCCAGTCCACCGAGTTTGAAACATAAATGTATTCTCTTGTCAGACATCCAGCCATCCTATAAAGTAACAACAGGTGACAAATAAAAAAGAGAGATTTCATTTTTGCTGTTATACACCTAAGATCTGCAAATCGTTACTCGTCACTCAACTGGCTTAGCTGACAACTTTCTGACTTTTATTTGCCTAACTCATTTAAAGCACATGCAAAAAAAGATTGTTAGCGTCACTACACACAATGAAACCCACCACAAATTGTGGCCAATGTCACATTTGTACCAGTAACATATACCATACCTTTGTATTGACTAGAATACAGAGTAAGATTAAGAGTAAATTCCTGCATATAAAAATATTAACAAGACTGGCTAACTCTTCTTTATTAATGTTTGACAGTAAAAACCCAGCTTAAACTCCTGAAAGTTCTAAAACTAAAAATGCCAAACTGTGAAAATGCAGTCTAAATGTTACAAGACGGCTGCACTTTTCTGTAGCTTGTATGATCTTCTTCTTTTATTTATTTATTTATTTATTTATTTTATTTTTTTATTAAGTTTAATTTCGATGCCCTGGTGAAGTGATGACCTAGCCTCAGTGATCAAATTAGAGGGAGAAAAAGTTTGAGAAAATATCAATTCATATTCTGTATGCACAAAAATGACATACACAGTATTTTAGATTTTAGATTAGATACACAGTCTAATTGCTGTTTCTCTTTCTTGTTCTCGCTGTTTGCAAAGTTAAAAATTCTTTTTGTTTCAACTTAAAAAAGTTAGTGTCCATGCTGCCTTAAAAATTTTAAGTTAAGTATACTCAGAAAGGATATTTATCAAAACTTGGCCTGAAGGCAACATCACTTACCATAATTTGTTGAGTCAACACAGTTTTTCATCCCTTAAAATTGAATTTTTAAGTTAAGGTAATCAAGTGACCATTGAATTCAAACAGAATTTTATAGTTGCATGAACTCAATAGCAGATTAGTTAAACTAAAACCCCCTCGTTTAAACAGCTTGATTACATTTTAACATGAATACAATTGCCTTGTTCATTTTAAATGCTTTTGATTTTTGTTTTCATTGAACTGTGTGGTTCACGTAACTTCGTGACAATTCAATTCTACTAAAACATGTATTTTAGCCAACTTAATCTTAATTCAGTTCAAACTCTATAGCTCTCTTCCTATTAGATGTGACTTACTTCAAATCCATATACAACACATTCAGGAGTTCTAGATATGCTTTACATTATTTGTTACAATAACTTTCAAATTTTAATATCATGTAACTGGTAACTCATTAGGGGCAAAAAGGCAATTCAACTGCAAGTTTTTCATTAATTTAATAACCAGGACAAGCATGAAACAGTTTATCTCTCAGTCTACAGAAAGTTTGTGCACAACAAAACTTATTATTAAGTTTGTCCATTTTGTGATAATGATATTACACGGTTAGTTTGTGCAACAAAAGAGAGCTCAAAAGAATTATCAGCAAAATCCAGTGTAATGTCATAGAACCAACATCGTGTCATGTCTCACAGGCAGGGCTAAAAGCCATGTGAGATAGTGTACAGCTAAAGACATATGCTCAATTTTCAGTTGACTTTTTTTTTGATCACAGTGCATATATATATATATATATATATATATATATATATATAGGGCAAATGCAGTGTAGACCATTTAGCTTGACATAGAGAAATTTGTATGGTAGTTTGCATAATACGAAACCTGCTTATTTAAACTGGATTGAGGATTTTTGGCTTTACAATCTTCATTTCAAAATTCTTAATGGAGTATGCAAAATGATCCTGACAGTGATGTTTTAGTAAATGTATGTAGTACAGTAATAACAATGGCTAAACATAAACCTTAAACTCTTAATCTTTAACACACCTAGTTCCTCAAGGTCAATGCAAATTTATGACAGAAAGGTGAAAAAATATTTTCCTTTCAAATTTGTTGAATGCAACAGAGCTTTCAAGTTGTCCTGGATTGCTTAACAACTACAAACCTTAAAGATCTTTCTTTCATTTAATTTTTAAACACTTTTCTCTATACATTACTGTGTGCAACAGTTCAGAACTCAAATCCCAAATCATGGGTAGGGGAACTCTAAATTCTCCAGGTGTGTTTGCTCAAATGGGAACCATAAAGGCCTGTACTGAGAACTTGGGTTATATGCTATATATAGTATGAACATACATTTTAAAGAGGAACAATGTCAATGCCAATAAATAAGACACAGAAGAAAATAAATCCACTATATCCACTAAAAATATTAAAGTATATGCACTGACTGCTTCCTCAAATTGTAACTACAGAGTTTTACATAGAAGTCTGTTTCGCAGTCTATGAACCCTGACAGAATTCTGTTCACCAGCAATGGTCATTAGAACCTTCTGAATGAAGGTGTACCCCAGTAGGCAGTTCTAGATGGGGGCCAAGAGGGGCCAGTGCCCATGTAAAATTGCTCCTGGCCCCTGTTGTGGCCCCTGTGCTGAACAGATAATAAGTTTTATTAATTTCTTACGGCAATGTGTGAACTGACGGAGCGTTTTACACGGACTCCTTAAAGTGCTACACACACTGTTACCTGCATCTGAAATACCACTAGCAGCATGAAAGCGAGAGATAACAGGGATACACCTGTAAGGACTACTGCAGAGAGGTAAAGGTCAGGAAAATCATTCAATTTTGTTACGTCATTGTTTGCACATATCCACGTTTTACTGTTGCTGTTCACTACGATGATAAATCCACTTTATTGCGCTTAATCCCGCCTTGCCTCGGTCTATTAGTCTTGTTATGTTTGTGAATTAGCAAAGCCATGAGAGTCCGTGAACATGATGTCATGAACATGATGCCATGTATCTTTATTAAAAGTCCACAAACAATAAGTGGCCTACTAGTTAGGGCTTAGGGCAGCCGACTGCGCTGGGGTAGTGTGAAGGCT
>JAOVVF010021347.1:0-13371 GCA_028565595.1 Duopalatinus emarginatus | reverse complement strand
AGGTTTCTTCCTTTTGTCATCTCAGGGAGTTTTTCCTTCTCACTGTCACCACCGGCTTCTCATCAGGAATAACATTTATAAACATTCTATAAATGTATATTTGACCCTTTTCATTATTTCTGTAAAGCTGCTTTGGGACAATGTCCATTGCTAAAAGCGCTGTACAAATAAAACTGAATTTTATTGAATTGAATTGTTTGAACAAAGAAAAATAAGAAATAAAATACATATGAATACATTTTAAATATTCCAGGAAGGTAAATGACATGGGGGTGGATCCTACAACAAGACATTTCAAAACATATGCAAGGAATAAAGCACTAAGAAAAATGCTGAACAGTGGACAGGACTGTGATTACAGTTACATTTACCATCCTGAAGCACATCATCTGGTGGTTTATTTCTCTTCTACACAGCAGTTAGTACATGGATTAAGAAAGATTTTATCATTATATATATATATTGTGTTGACTAAAACTAAAAACAGATGTCAATGAGACCTTCTACAGGTAAAAAAACATTCACTTGTAGATTTTTTTAAAAGTACGTTTCACCTATTTTAGGTACAATAACACTTAAAGTACTTGAAAGTCCACTTATTTTATTTATTTATTATTTATAGTATTGTCATTATAACAAGTTTGGTTCAGTTCTATATTGTGCTCCAATAAAGGAATATAACACAAATAAAGTGCAGATGAAGGCCAGTGTGACATAGGAGGAATCTCCAAAAAGTTTTTTTTCATTTTACAGATGTGTTTTTACTGATCTCCCTTTTAAGATGTCTTTTTCCCCTCTATTACTCTCTCTCTCTCGCTCTTTTTTTCTTTTTTCTTTTCACACAGGTCCCTTATCTACAAAAAAAATGTGTGATGACACACACATACCTTCTTAAAAATGGGGCATTTGTGTTTGTAGGGCCAGACATTGGCTTGTGGTTCCCCAGAATCCCCAGAACCAACATGACATGACTGAAGTGCCCTCAAGTAAGGCACCAAACCCCCTTACTGCTCTCTGGGTGCATTGGTTGTCGCTGTATACTGCCCCAGTCAAGTGTGCTTACTAAGCCCATTCACTAGTGTAAGCACAGCGGTCAATGAGTGGTTCACAACCCTTTCCCTTTTACATTTTTTCCCTTTTACGATATTGCCACAGTTGCTGATTAAATATTCACCTGAGCAGGTGTGGTCAGTTCCTGGGAATTAACACCAGGGTCTTTGAGTTCCCCAGCATGGCCACTCTTATAGGGTTCTACTGTTGCCCTCCACTGGCTCCTGGCTCTGTAGCACAGCCTGTTGAATTTACACCCTAATGTAGTGATGTAATTGATTATGTGAAATAACGTTCATCTTCCAAAGTGCTACCTGCCTTCTTTCTCATGCCTGAGCTCACAACAGCCAGTTATTTGCTAGCATTGCTTTGATTGACAGGTGAGAGACAGTATGTCCCTCCTGCACAGAGATACTGGCCAGAATAGCTTTCTCGATTTCCCTGACTCACAGGAGCACCCAGGTGCCAGAAGCCCAGCATGCCAAGCCAAGACTACCTGCGAGCCATGAGTCACTGATAAGCAGTGACACGCACATGACGGTGTAGAATCTGTCCACTTGGTGCCGCCTAAGGCAAGCTCCTGCTCGCAGATTAAGTTCCAGGCGTCATGCCGTATCCCAGAACATGCGGGAGAAAGACAGGGTAAGTGACAGTGACAGATAGGGAAGAGAAATGAATGGACTAGATATGAGATTCAGGAGGTCTGGAGATCAGATGGATGAGGACGAGCCGCCCTCTTGAGCTAATTGAGTGTAAATGTCCTGCTGTGGCTCACACGCTTCACTCAGCATATGTTTCTGATTTGTGGCCATCGGCTGATATAATGAGCTCGGGATGAAGCCAATTCCGAGGCAGGCGAGGCAGGACATCAGACAGAACATGACAGAGAGAGAGAGAGAGAGAGAAAGAGAGAGAGGACAAGCCCATAAACTGGACATGTAATATTCATTTCCAGGAATCAGGCAGAAAGAAATCTGATGCTGACTGAAGTAATAATGACTAATAAAATCTATTATAAAATGCACTGTTCACTTTTAGTACAGTTTACATATTTATCTCTGGTAAGGAATAAATCTCTGCATGTCATGCTGTTATAGGAAACTGATCAGCCAGAGGGTGTGTGATGAATAATGAGTTATTGTTACCACTACAATGTTGATTAGTGGTTTATTTCTTTAACACCACAGCAATATTTTTTACATATTAAAGGGCAACACATCACACTATCAGTTTATCAGTCATTCTTTCATCAGGTTCTCTTCTTTATTTCTCTTAAATGTAAAAAGACTGCTGCGTCCGAAAGCAGTACGCGAGTGTGACTAGCGTGTCCGAAAGTGCAGCACGCATCGAGCAGTACGTGTAAAGTTCCCGGATGATGAACTGCATCGGGAGACATTTTGCAGTATGTGACCTGAGCACACTGTTCTGTATCCCATAATGCAATTCGAGCAGCGCAGACGTTTGGAACTGAAGACGAGCAACATAAAAATATTTTTATTTTAATAATTTCTATATTAATAATTTCTTTTAAGGTAAAAAAATACATTCTAAGGTTAAAAAAAGTACATTTGGGGATTAAAAAAACGCTGTGATGTGATGTCATGTGTCACGTGACATTGGAAAGATGGCGGATGTAGTGTGTCCGAGGCTGTGCATACTGCTCGCTCTCATACTAAAATTGCGTACTGCTGTAACAGTAAAACAGTACACACTGCTTCTGACTCAGTCTGTACTGCTTAAGTACGAGATTTCGGACTGAAATAAAATGAAATGTGCCCTAAAGATGTCAGAAATCTTACAGCTTACGTTACAGTTTAAAAGTTAAAGACTGACACTGGAGACTCCTTCTGTACATGTTACATTACGTAAACTTCTCCTTACTTTAAGAAAACTGAAACAGGACTTTTTAAAAATGTATATTATGTTATATATATATAAAATGTGTGTGTGTGTGTGTGTGTGTGTGTGTGTGTGTGTGTGATCTTAATTTGGTCCTTAATCTTGATCTTAGATCAGATTTTCTTGTTTAAATTTTTGGAATGTGTCAATAGGTCGGCTATATTAGGCAGAAAGTGAACAGTCAGTTGTTAAAGTTAATGTGTTGGAAGCAGGTAAAATGGGCAAATGTAAGATTCTGAGTGACACTAGATTTATTTAACTATTACAAATGGCTTTGGTTTGATTTAATACTGTTTTTTCATTCAGATTTTTTAAATTATTATTACAATTAAATTTTACCAAGTGGTTGAAATCCTGTAAAATATAATCAGACTGATCTTGTTTTTATATACAGATTTAATACAGATCCAGTCTGAGTTGTTATTTAATCTGACAGAGAAAGACAGAGATATATGAGACTCGGGTCTGTTCGGCAGTCAGCAGTCGCTGGTTGTCAGGTGCAATTAAAATCAACATGTAGCCGTTATTTTAAAGTGAGGGAAGTTAGATAGTCAGGAAATGTCTAGAAAAATCATCCTTTCTCCATGTCCCTTCTCTAAAGATAATAAATGTAATTTAAGTGAGAAGCAACGATCACATTTCAGAACATTTCATTTGAAAATAATCCTGAAGATTACTTTAGCTCATTTGGAAGTTAAATTTCAATCCCATGCATCATTAATATAAAACCTTGAGAAGGATAAGCAGGAGGAAGAGAGCTGGTAAGATTTATACTTTAATACATGCTGAATTTCCTCCCAGTTCAGATAAGAGGAAGAATAGGAAGAGAAAAAAATGACTCATAATAAAGTGTTGAAGCTTTAAGATTTATTTCAACTTCTGTCCTTGAGGGACGGAGAGCAGGGACAGGGTCCAAAATTTAAGGCACAAGATTCAAACCATTTTACAGGTTTTAGAAGTTCAAATATTATAGCAGTCATGTTTCTGAGATGGTAGACCTGAATTATTATTATTATTATTATTATTATTATTATTATTATTATTATTATTATAATACAAATAATCCTATAAAATATGTTCCTATTTATTATGTTTCGAGGTTTTGAAATGTGAGCTATTTTTATATCAAACTGAGAAATAGGGCTGGTTTAATAAAAAAGAACGTATTTTTAAAATATATTCTCCAAAAACAAACAAAAAATAATCCAGATGCAATTATAAACATCATAAGCTCCTGCAGTTGAGTTTGAGTTTATTATCCTGAATAAGATTTTTAACAACAACAATAATTGTATGTTGTTGAATTTTATATATTTTATGTATAATTTTATATATATTATATTTTAAAATTTTATGTTAGATTTTATAATATTTATATATATGTTCTATGTTTTTGGGTTGTTTATATCAGACTGGAAAATTCAGATGTTATAGAAGGTATAACAATAAAAAAAGCACATTTCCTTTCAAATATTTTTTTTAAAAAATCTATTTTTTTCTATTTCTTATACAGCAAAACAAGTTTACTACAAAAGGGAAAAAATGCCAATGTTTTGATTGTACAAAACTATCAAAACTGACTGTAGTTGAATCTGTGGTTGAAAACCTTTTTTCTCTTTTGTACAAAAACCAGTGTCTGTAATTCGCAGTAATTCAACTCTGGGGATTTTTCTGTCTATTTGGCAGAAATTGCAGAAACACCAGGCTCACATAAAGAAGTAGGTTTTTACAGGAAATTAGAATTCTGATTAAAATGATAATTGTGGCCTTTCTGACGCTTCATTCTGCTTGTAAAGTCGTTCAGTGGTAACAGAGTCCCGCTGTGTGGAATGAGGGTTTCATGATTCGAGCGGGCGTGAAAACTCATTAGTATTCACACTGTGAATGAATCAAAAGCTTTTTGCCACTGTTTGGTTTGTTGAGTGGCGAAGACTTGAACGTGAACCTGTGGAGAAAACATCATCATGTTATAATTTATAAGTATGGACAGTGTAATAGGAATAAAACCATCTGTGTTAAGCTGTTAGAGGAAAATAATCAATAGTCCAGGGAAGTCACTGATAACCACCTGTAGTGTTCAGAATTTTATGTCACGTCTACTACTCCAAAGACAAAAATAAAACCAAATATGCATGACATAATAACCTGCCTAAAGAGTTCTGACTCGTCCAGGCCTGGACTCCACAAGACCTCTGAAGGTCTTCTATGGTTTCTGGAACCAAGACCTTAGTAACAGGATGTTCTATGAATCTTCTCTGGAATTGGACAAGGTGGTCTGGACTTTACTCCACACGCACAGCAGTGAGTCTTGGTCTCCCATGACACTGTCTCTGGATTAGCAGCTGTCCTTCTTTGGACCACTTTTAGTAGGTACTGATCACTGTATACTGGGAAACACACACAAGACCTGCTGTTTTGGAGACAATCTGACCCAGTCGTCTAGACATCACGATTCTGTCCTTGTAAAGACACTCAGAACTTTGAGAACTGAGTGTTGACTTGCTGTCTAATATATCACATGTCTTGACAACCATGGATGCACTTGATGTTTTTGTTTGATGCTTTTTGTCCTTATAAACAAACGTGAACGAACTGATGCGCTTCTTCGCATCCACGTTCATGCAGATGGTGAAACAGTTTGTTAGATTTCTCTTTAAGCTCTGAAACAGTAGGTCACCTCCTGGTTAAAATACAGAGGCTTCATTAAAAGGACGGAGGTGTCCATGGAAATTACCTCCCCTTGAGCACTTGCTCACTCTGCAGCAAATTAGCATCTGCCCCAGTGGGATATAACAATCTGAGCGGCCACTCGCCTCCCTCGCTCCTTCTGTTGCCTCCTGACTCCCTGCAGGTTTGTCCTTCACGATGACCCTTAACCACAGCCGGGAAAACAGGGCCCCCGCATAGCGATGTCCATTTCAGATCTCAGCACGTCATCTTCACTGTGTATTCTGAGATAAAACATTACTGACCCCTTAGCTGTTAGGACAGACATCAAATCATCCCCCCTCCCCACCTCTCACCTGGGTACTTATTCAATCTGGACTACACACACACACACACACCTTTTCTAAAACCCCAATACATTCAATCCCCTGGAGTTTTAATTAAGATTTTAAATGCAGATAAGCTGCTTTCAATTCAGTTCAATACCTCAACCACTTGAGCCCATCACTGGAAAGTTTGGCTGAAGGTGAATTACACATGTCTACAATCTACACACGAACACACAAACACACAACAGTTAGCTATATTAGCATCATAGCGCTTGCTGTTCCTGTGATCACTCTTCGGGATTTTGAAGGTCAAGGTGCTGATGAAGGAGTGTGAAGATTCACACACACCTCCTCCATTGTCACATGAGTGAGGAGATTCATTCTGAACGATTCAGAACCACAGAGTTATCTGTGTCTGACCAATAATATAATATAATAATACATGCGACTCAGTGGGTCAGCTGCTAACAATATTAATAATACTGTGATCAAATGGTACTGGGGAGATAATCTGCTATATGAAGCTGCAATTCAATTCCCTTTCACTTCACTTTCTTCAAAATGTCCTAAAAGTAATAATACCACTAATTATTTCAGAGGTTAGAATGAACCAGCATTCATTATGTCACCTTTATTCCAAAAAGAAAAATGACACTTTCCTTACAGCCCACTGGCAGGTAGTAAACACAGCAAACTGAAGTTGACAAAAAAATTATAGACATGGATTTCTTGTCATTTCCTAAAGACTGACGCTAAAGTAACAGAGCAGAACAAGACCCTGGAAGAGAAAGGAAGGCGTCGGCTCTGCATCTGAAACTTGTCAAACTGTGGCTGATGAGCGAGCTAGTCACGGTTGTGGATAAAATGGGCTCAGGATGAGTGAAAAAAGGTCAAGGAACGACTAGATAGTGTATAAAGTAAATCATACATGGAAACGTTGGCACTGAGCATGTATTAACGGTGCCAGTGAGGCTGGCTTATAGCCTTAGTCACTGGGGTGGCCAACATGGATTTACATTGTGTGTATGACGAGTGGTGTGTATAGTATGCACAGCTGAACATAGGTAGTAGGTCTATGAGGTGAACTTGGAGGGGAGTGGGTCTGGGATGCCAGACCTTACTGCTGAGCCTTCAGGAGGTGTTGCGGGCTTGATTCAGCAAAACACGGATGAAGGGAGGTGGCTACCTGAAGACCCCTATGAAGAGTATACAAGGAAGTGGTTGTCTGTGGAATTTTGGTGTAGGGAAGGTTCTGTTCTGTGCTGGTAACGTAGTTAATAGTCAGTTGTTGGTGGGATCTTTAGTGGCCACAGAAATATAGCAGAGATTATCATGGTTGTAGGGAACGTGCTGGTTTCTGTGTGTGACCCAGATATTGGGTGCATGATTGTCATCTTTCCTGTATTATTTCACTCATGTGTACGACAGGGACGTGGAGATGTGATGATGCACAGGCTGAAAACATGCTGAAGTCGGAGCTTGGACACAAATGCAGGTTTTAATGCCCAGTTTGAAGAACCAAAAAAAACCCACAAATCCAAAAAAACAAATTTAAATTAATGGTCAGAGGCAGGGAGGGTCCGGCGATTTGCAAAACGGCTTAACAAGGCTGTCGACACAGGCAATAATACCAGAAGGGCACAACAGCATGTGAAATAAGGCTTAGCACAGGTAGCATAGCATTCTAAAACTACGCAAGAAGAAACACATGGGCTTAAACAGACAAACAAAATACAGGTAACGAAACACAGGTGAAAGCAATCAGTACAGTCAACAACACAAAACTGGTGTAGAGCAGTGAACACATGCCCAGAGAATTTAGCAACCCTGCCTCTGGGGGTAACCCCAGCTGTGGGTAAGATGTCTAGCACAAGGGCACTTCGGTTATATCATGTCATGTCAAGTGGTGTATGATATATATTTTATTTATTTTTGGTGAGTTAGCTAATGCTAAGTTATTGCTAAGCTAATGCTAAGTTTATAAGTGGTGAGTAAGCTAATGGTACGTTAGAGCTAAGCTAATGTTAAGTTAGTGCTAAGCTAAAGCTAAGTTTATAATTGTTGAGTTAGGTAATGCTAAGTCAGTGCTAAGTTGATGCTAGGTTTATTATTGGTCAGTTGGCTAATGCTAAGTTAGATTATGCTAACTGCTGCTCTTTGTGCTGCTTACCTCTTGGCCCCACCCATTTCACATAGGTCACAAACCACACTAATGGAACTGTAAGTAAAATATTTGTTGTAAGGTTGAGTACATCTAATCGTGCCGTCGACTCCTCCAGTCCTCCCACGCCATCACAGAAATGCTACACTTTTCAGTCCCTTGTTGTTTCCCAGTCATTGTGTAAATCTCATTAGCGCTCGGTCTGTATGCCAGAATTCAACACTACTGTATTACATTAAGCCTTTAGAGTACTGCTGGGTTTATATGATCCTGGATCTTCTCCCTGTTCCTCCACTAGCCTCATGTTTTACAAATTAATGGCACTTTAGAGTTCTTTAGCTTTATTTACACTTAACGAGTCTGCAATAAGACACATAAGTAAGTCTGATTTATTTGTTTGTATATTAAGTATGTTATTTTATTTTATACAGTAGCTGTTTCTGGATGTAAATGACTCAGTGTATTTGTTTATTTACTTACATTCGATAGTCTGTGGTCAAGCTTCCCATCTCAGGACCACTTCTCTGGCTTCATCTAGACAATTCATTTCAGCGTTCTCACTGCTCACCCTCAGGCAAGATCCCTCACTAATGCCAAAACAATCAATGAACACGCCTGTCCTTTATCTCATTCCTCTACTGTTAGATATAAAATGTCTTCTATGATCTTTAAGACCATCATGTTCTCAATATTGCTGCCTGAGGCTCTTTGTTTTAGATCTGTCCATCAATGTCACAGGAGTTCATCTTAGAAAACCCACAGAACCCAGATGAGGGCAGGGGGGCATGATGGGAATGATGTCACCGACCTGCTAGCCGTTCTCTATTAAAGTGAAGGTTCTATGGGGAAAACAGGCCAGCTTGTATTTTTCAGCAAAGACGTGAAAAGTCAGAACTTCAGGACTGTGTTCACTTTCACTGAAGGCTTTATTTACAATGATCTATACGTACGGTACATCCGTGAGTAGGGAATACAACAGTTTCATGCTATTAAAGGAAAATAATCAATAACAGAATGGTGTTTCTGTTGCCACTTCAATGCACATTCCTATTTCTTTTGTTCCTCATATACAGCAACAATTTGGCAGTGATACCATCGATATTTACTATTAGATCTATTTTTACTATTTTTTATTTATAGTTAGCTAACCAGGATCAAGCAGTTACTAAGAGTGAATCAGTGAATAAATGAATGAATGTATTAAATGTGTACCTGAGCAATAGGTTTGCTGTAAAGTTCCCAGTCTCAATATACATGGACATAACAGAGCATCTTTTGATGGGTGGCCAACAGAACGATCACAACTAGTGAAGCAAAAGTTGTTCAGTAAATAAACAGATTCACTAAAGCCAGTCAAAATGTAAGGCATGAACTTTAAACTAAAGGGGCAACCATAGCTGGAGGTTAGAGAACCGGTCTTCTTGACCCCCTGTACTGACAAGACATGACTAAAGTGCCCTTGAGCAAGGCACCCCCCCCCTCCTCCAGCTAGGCTAAGGCAGAAAGTCAAAACTGGATTTATTAACGATACAATAAATCAAAGGCTTGATATGAAAGGCATGTACACACTGAGTGGTACTTCTGCAGAAAGTGAAAGATTTGCCTACTGTGCTTGTACACAGAGGAATGTGAGCTCCACATTTAACCCATCCATGCAGTGAAACACACACACACCAGTGAACACTAGGGGGCAGTGAACACACTTGCCCAGAGTGGGGGCAGCCTGACTGACTGTGTGACTGACTGACTGTGTGACAGACTGATTGACTGATTGACTGACTGACTGACTGTCTGATAAACATCTGATTATTTTTTGACACTTGTGGGCGGGGCCTTCCTATAGATTTTTATCTGAGATAGGATTGGGTTTATTTGTGTGCAGAATAATTAATTACAGTTATAAATTAATTTAAATAAACCTAGACATAAATGTCATTCTGTGGAATGTTCAAAGTTTTTGATTTTTTTCGTCCCGATTTTCTTTTTATTAGTGCCTCTGTTTTCTTTTCTTTTTTCTTTACATCATGTAAAATCATGTGTCATTTAACTTTTTAAAAACTGATATTTACTGATATGTTTATTACATGTTTTAGAGCTTTTCATTTATTTATTTATTTATTTACATAAAAGAAAGTAAAAGTAAAAATAATTTCATGAAAGAATTAACAAAGTAAACATATATATATATATATTTTATTTCTGTCATGAAATATTAGATTAAATTGTCCTGGACAGGGAGTTAGAATTACTCTTGCAATCTCTTCCTCATAAGTTTTCATCTGTTTAGGTTTTGTCTGAGTGCCATTTCATAAAAAGTGATGTGACAGCTCAGACAGCTAAATATAACTTTGAGAAAAAAGCAGGCTGACGCAGCACCGAAGCTTCCATATGTTCATTCACTCGCCTCCACCTCCAGCACTTCAATCAACTCGAGCGGAACTAAGCAGCTGAAACCCTCCGGTGCAGAGTCACCACACTGATCTCCTTATCTGGAACATTCTGGAACATGAGCTGAATTTACCACGATAGACTGTAAAGAGTTTTTAGTGAAGGTTCGCAATCATTTATTCAAGCTGCCAAAACATACATTATACAGTTAGTATTTATAAAAAGTAAAGTAGTTATATACTTTATATCAGGAATTTATATCAAATACATGTCAAATTCTGGATTCTGATTGGTCAACAGGTGATGATTGATTTTCTATTACAGCAGCTCTGAAAGTAGTACATGTTTATATTGATGCAATTATACGTTATCATTTCTACAGTAACTTTAATTCACAGGAAACTGATATGGTAAAGTTTTCTGTAAGGAGACGTGTGTTTATGTAACATTTATGAAAGGAGTCTCCAAGTTTTGTGACATCTTTAAAACATTTTGTGACAAGCCCCAGGTTATAAATCTATAACCTGTTCCATTGTTTCTGTAGAATTACTTTGGGACAACGTTAAAAACATTGTAAAAAACATTCATTGTTAAAAAAAGCTATACAAATAACATTTTTTAATTTAAATAAAAGTTTTGATTTTTCATTTATTTTGTTTAATATATTTTTAACTTTACCAATCAAAAAATGTGGCACAACCAAATACTACACATATATAGCTTTAACCTTTGTTAGCATTTTCATACATGTATTCTCAATTAAAAAAAAAAAAAAAAAAAAAAAAAATATATATATATATATAAAAATATCATGTACCCAGTTTTCCATTGGTTGTACCACCTGACATGGAAAATGTGTTCCAGTCTATGTGTCTGTGTGTCCAGCAGAAAAAAACACATTTTTATTAGTATTTATAATAGAGAGATCTATAAACCCTTTTACTCAGACATAAATGTCACTCAGGCTCCTCTGTAATATTATGTTTATTATTATCACCTCTTTACATGAGAATAGAAGTCCCCTGTATACAGTTGCACCACACTGACATTTAATGACATGCAAATAACTGGACAAAGGTTTTTCACAACTTTTAGTTGTTTGTTTTATTAGCATAGTACAAATTATTAGTGTTTGTAACATTTGGTTTGTTTGAAAGGTTTCAAACGTTAAGATTACACCACAGTATGTTATATTTAATGTATTATCATTTAAACACCATTTTAAATACTTTTCTTAGTCTGTGCACTTGCATGGAAGTCTGGGTGCACCACCTGACATTTAGGGGGTTTGAGACGGAAACAACTCCATTTACACTAAATTATAGAATAAAGCGATACCTTAGTCGTAAATTGACTAAAAATAAATGTAAAGAAAATAACACAGTAAGACAGTGAAATGTACAGGTCACATGATTGACCATAGCTGCTACATGATAACAGATTTAGCAAAGAACAAGAAGTGACTGGTTTGATGGACAGTCAACCTACAGATAGTTGATTAATGTCCTATGACACACTAATAATGATTTGTTATTTACACAATTCTCTCCCTAGTGCTGTATATCACATGGTGCTGTGTAAACATGTATTTATATGCATTTATAATTCACCACTCATAAGACATCCTTCCATAAATATCTGACATCTGACAAGTCAGTCTCTCCGCTCCCGTCATCAAACTCACATCCGCCAGCCTGTCTGCAGCCGATGATAACGTCTTCTCCACCATTATGCTTAATAACAATGCTATATAGCAATATATTCTATACAGACATCTCTAGTCATTAATTCAAGGAGATAAATGTGTCGTTATTCACTGCTGTAACAAAAGAAAAACACTTTACTGCAGTTGTGTTCGGGTAGAAATAATAGAGCCTGCAGAAATATTGTCCTTTTAAAAACCCTTTAAAAGAATAATGTACACTGATGTGAAATGAGGAGCTGTTATAGGATCATGTGGAGCTGAAAATGCCTGAGAATCAATATAAATTACAGATCTGCAAAATGTACAATGGCCTTTTAACAGAGTGTCAAAGTGCTGAGATTTCCTTCAGAGGAAGTCAAATAACTCCTGGGAATAAAACAGCAGAAGCAGCGCACATGGAAAGTGTTAGACTTTTAATCCAATCAGTTCAGAAGCTTTCAACAGAGTCTAATTTCAGAAGACATTCAGGACCAGTACATGACCAGCACCGTACCCTAAATAACCTGCTCCAGAAAAGTACAGAACTTATTTACAAGCACATGCTCTGTACCTTTAAGTTGCTTGATGAAAAATAATGAAATAAATCAATGCATTAGTCAGAACTGATGCAGCTTCCACCTCCAGCTCATGGAACATTAGTTCTGGCTGAAACATGCATTTATCAAATAATACATCATACCTGTGGAGTCCAGCCTGTCCTCATTTCTGTCTCATTAAACTCTAACAGTTCAAAGATAGAAAATAATACAGGCTTTCCCCACTGTTGGGTTCAATACTGAATATTCACTTCTCTTACCTGGAATGTTAATAATAATAATTTTTATGGCCTAGTCTGAGAATAAGAAGTGATACATGTGATGTTTAGTCATAACTGAAGACTTTTCAAGGAGTCTGATGGCTTGGCACTATATATCTGTACTGTATATCAGTACTCTATACATGTACTATATATCTGTACTATATACCTGTATTATATACCTGTACTGGTACTATATATCTGTACTATATACCTGATATACTATATATCTGTACTATATACCTGCACTGAGAAAGGGTGAGGGAGGGTGAGAGAGGGTGAGAGATGGTGAGGGAGGGTGAGAGAGGGTGAGAGATGGTGAGGGAGGGTGAGAGAGGGTGAGGGAGGGTGAGGGAGGGTGAGCGAGGGTGAGAGA
>JAOVVF010021337.1:0-13371 GCA_028565595.1 Duopalatinus emarginatus | reverse complement strand
TTATATTTTTTTTTAAGTATTAAAATGCTTTACAGTATTTTTACTGCAGAGACCCTTACCCTCAAAACAAAGAGCAATAAAATAAGGGGATATTGGTCTGGGAATATGGAGCTAACTTCAGTCTGCAAATGAGGAGCCAAATGAAACGGGAGCTGCGAGTAAGTAACCAACTTCAGTGTTGTCCGCCATGTTTGTCTTCTGGAGAAGGACTGTTTATATTGTGCAGTTAGCCACAACACCAGGAGCTATCAGCTAAAATTCGCTGACAGAAACGGCCATGAGCCTGCCCACAAACTGTCAAAACCACCCCCAATGCCCGTCCCCAAACTGTCAAAACCACCCCAATCCAATACTAGAGCACAAAAAGCAGTCACGGGTAAGTCATATGCTGCATGAGGACAACTACCAAATCGAGAAGGAAACAAACATACGAGAATGCAAAAAAGGCGGTTCGTGATATAATGATCACACACTCAGGACTTTTTTCTGTCCTCAGAAGTTTCACACTTACGTTTGCCGGAGAAATATTTACACGCGCTAACTATTAAAACCTGCAGGCCTTGGAAACTGTGTTTCTCCTGGACTGTACGAAAGGAGAAGAAACTGGTGGAGGAGTGAGCAAGAGTGTCTCTTTGACTTGTCACTGCACACACAAAGGCACCTGTGGCCTAAAGATGCTTCTGTGTTTCACCTCTATTGTTCAACAATTTCTCTTCCTGTAAAATCCCACCATTGTGAGATATTGGTAGATCAGTACACCAGTGCTCATCTCATAATATAGCACAGACCTTCAGTTCTAGTGTATTATTGTGATTATACCACAGTCCTTTTATCAGCATTTATTGACAGATTCTAGGATAAAGAGGACAAAATACAATCTATTTATTTATCAACATTCCGTGAGGTAAAATAGTTTTTGAAGTCTTCTAGTGTATGGTTAGAATAAGTCACCAGCCTCTGCGGGAAGTATGGAGTTCATTGTCTATAGAATATTTTTGCAAGCTCGTGGACTCCATGCCCTGTCATATTTCTACAGTTATACACTCCTGTGGGGGACCTATTAAGTATAAGACTGGTGTGCCATTTTTATGGCACTTCAGTGCATTTATGTCATAATAGGCCTTAGCATATATGTGATTAACCTGACATAAGTTTTCCCATCACTTGTTTTCTCCCCATTTTTTATAATCTTGCTTGCCATGATCACCCCGGTTTGTGCAATACCAGTAGGTTACAGCAAGCAGTCTCTTGCAAGCAGAATGCACCATGCTCTGTATTCTGTCCTCTACTGCTTTGCATATTAAACTAACTTCTTCCAGTAGGTTTCCAAACAACAGAGACATCCAGTGGTGCTTTAATACAGAGATCTAAAGACTAAGGATTTAAGTACATATTTAGCATTATCACATACTGCAATTTTACAAGCTAACATGTGTCAGCTGCACCCCAGAGCAACATCACCAGCACTTTCACTCACTGGCATGTAGTATGCTTTTGCCTACACTCAGTAGCTGAGGGACATCTGTCAGAGGTGACTTCTCATGGAAGCTCATTGCAAGAGTGCAATGCCAAGGCTGTCATCGTTTTGATGGTCATGAAGCAGCTCCAGCTCATCACTTGGTTGCCATAGGGAAATGCAGAGTGGGTACAGTGCCACTGTCCATTGTCGCTGGGAGAGGTGATCACCTTTGCAGAGGACTATTTGGCTGCAGATTCAGGAGCAACAGAACCCCCCTTGTTCAATCTTGTCCTCCTGTTCCAGCTTCATGGATAAATTAAATATGTGCATGTTGTATGGCCTGTGTTGGCTATATGGAATGGCTCCATAAATAAAAGTGGCTCTATAAGTACAAGTATATATCCTTTGTAAATTTTTTAATTCATGCATATCTGTTCATTCTGAATAATACATTAGTATTTGGTTATTTGTAATGGAAATACAATGGAAATGCTTGGTTGTTTATAAAGAGATACATAAGGCCTAGGTAAAAAAAAATGAGAAAAAAACAAGAAGCCAATCCTTTATTTGAGCTCTGTCACACTGTCACAGAGCTTGTTTCATTGTGTAATCTTAAATAATGAGTGCCAGTTCAGAAATAGCTAAATTGAATAGAAAATTGTGAATATGTCCAGCTTTTTGAAGGCCAACGTTTGTTGTCAGAAATCTTTTTGGCTGTTAATGAGCACCACTGGCAAACTGCAGTCAATTAAAATGTGTGTGTATGTAAAGGTTTTCCAGAGGGACACTGTTCTGTCAGAAAAGGAGAAAATCTGCTCTGCTGTGACTTGAGGACTAAAGCTGATCCACTAAGCTAAAACAGTGCCTTGGCAATTTTAGAATCACTCAGGAAGGGGCAGTGAAAAGGAAGCTGGGACAGAGGGACTAATCATTCCTAAGACCGTATGATCTCTGCCATTGAGTGCTGTGCTTTATGAACTATATTAATTTTAAGAAATGTATTTAATTTCTGGTAATCAAAAGTAGGTAGGCAGGGTTATAGGCTGTAATGGAGATGTTAATGATGGGGCTCATTGCTAAGCTATTGCAAACTATTATGTCCAGACTGAACATTTAATACAATACATTTAATACTTTAATTAAATGTATACTTAATGCAATATGTTTAATACTTGTAATCTCTGTGTACTTCTTCCTGTGTACTGTAAATTTATTTAGGTGCATTATTTATGCCTATTTACTCTCTGTCAGTCAGGCAATCAGTGCAGTATTGCAATGAAGGCCCTTAAAACCAGTAATAGTATTGGTTTCCACTATTCTGCAATCAGTCATTAACATTTCACCTAGGAACCCTCTAAAATGATCTGCTAAAGACTACACTTTATAAGGATTCTAAGACTATATAGCCTTATAATGATTAGCCATAATATCAATACCATACTACCTGTCAAAAGAGCTCTGGCCTGTCGAGGCATGAACTTCACAAGACCCCTGAAGGTGTTCTGTGCTATCCAGCATCAAAATGTTGGCAGCAGATCCTTCTGTGGATCTTCTGTGGGATTGGACCGGAGTCCATGTCTCGACAGATCAGAACTGGTTTGGCAGACAGTGTTAATGTTATGGCTGATCAGTGTATTTGGCTATTTGTCAGTCTTAATAAATGACTAATACATTAGATCAAAGAGTATAAATGTTCCAATAAACAGAGACACTCAAACAAACAGCATACAACCTCTCCAAACACTCATAATGAGTCAGCTGGCTGACCTTTAGTCCTCATCTGCAGTGTTCATTTTATTAAGCATACTGCTTACTAATATCTGTAATATTTGAGGCCAGTGTTATATGACATGAGCTACATATTACACAATATTAGCTTTCTAACATGCCAGTCAAAATTGTCAAATTGTCTGCTCACCCAAGGCAAACTTTTTAATAAATATATTTGAGCATATGTAAAACCTTGACATGGCATGATAAGGCCTTAATCAGCTGTCTTGTATCAGCCATCAAAAAAGGATATTAATTAGCCATGGTTTTTATTACCATGTTTAAAAGTTTAAAAATATAATTTCTTTACATTTAAATGTCACAGGAAAACACAATTAAATATCAGTGAATACCACTGATGGCATGCCATTAACACATTTTTAACCACAAGGCAAGATTGATAGATAAACAGATTGTCAGACAAGCAGGTCAGGCCTATTTGACTGAAGATAAGCCATACACTTTGTAAAAAGAATTTTTTTACTTGTTGTAAAAAGTAACATTTTAAAAACACATTTAAAAATATGAGACTTTTATTGGTGCTCTGGAAACTCTTTACCAAAGTACTTATGGGGAAACTTGGGGAAATATATGTACAAAGTAAAACTTGGGGAAATATATGAATATTTTATTCTTGTAAAAGTTACCTATATTTTAGACTCCAAATCACACTTAAGATACAGTAAGCAGATTAAAGGATTTCTATTTTTTTAAGAACGTTTTAAGAGCATATGTGAACTGTGCCTGGTTTTGCATTTAAGCAGTGCATTCTTAAAATAAGTTGAACGGTAAATTAAATAAAAAGGCAACTGTGCCATGTGTTGCTTTGTGGAGTGTTGCTAGAGTGTTGCTTTGTGGTAGCTGTTTGGTTAAAATCAATTTTGTTATGTAATGCAGACACATAAGCACAATTTCAGTTCTTAAGCCAGTCAGTTGAAACGAGATTGGAAAGTGGGTGATAATGGCTACTTTACTCTGGGGAGCAGTGTTGTTGCTCTCTCTGATTTTGGCAGTTTGAAACCTAATTGAGATCTTAAAGATTCTTGTCTTGCCTGATTTGCCTGCCCTAAAGAGTGCTCGTGAAATAACCCACTTAGAGATGTCTCTGATAATCACAAAGGAGTTGTAAAATTAAGTATATATTTGCTGGATCTCTTAATTAGCTGTATTAAAAGCACATTCTAGTGGAAATTCTGTCACCCCAGGAAACCAGTAGCTCAGGAAACAGCTGCTAAATGATGCTTTATTATTATTTTATGCATGAGGAAAAAGGCAAGAGTATGAGCTACATTTGGCTTTGTTCTTGACTTTTAGAATGATTTAACTGTCATGCTTTTCCTCACCAAGCTCTTAAAACATTTATAAATGCTCTGCGCTTGACCTTGACAAATCTTGACAAGAGTCTTTTGACTAGAATGTGAAGTGGTGCCTCACTGCCTTTTCAGTTTGCTAATTATGGATAGAGCGTCAGCATTGAAATACCAGTTACAGCTTTTGTTTTGGAAAATTATTTCCCAATATAGAGTTGTTCATTCAAAGCTGATTATGGCTTTAAGGATAAAAATCAGTAAGGGCAGATGGTGGTTGATTTTGCAAAAAGGATGGAAATGACTGTGAATACATATTTTGAGAAGAAGGAGGAACACAGGGTAATATAAGAGTGGGGTAAATGCGCACACGTGGACAACATCCTTTGTAGGAGACAAAGCCTGAGAGTAATTGGAGATTGTAAGGTGGTAATAGAGGAGAGTGTAGTTAAACATCATCAGTCAGTGGTCTGTAGGATGTCTTTGGAGGAACCAAGGATCAGATAAAGGATAAAGAAGGAAGACTAAGGTGTGGAATTAAGGAAAATGTTTGTATAAGCACTGGGGGGTGGTAAAAATAAGCTAGATAACTGGGTAAGTGCAAACGTGGTAAGGAAATCAGCTAGCAAAGTATTTTTCTACCAACAGGTCGTAACTGCAGAGGCATAAAGTCGATGGGCCACAGCATGAAGATTTAGAAAAGAGTAGTAGGAGCTAGATTGAGATAAAAAAGGTGAGGATTTGTGAGCAGCAATGTGGTTTCATGCCAGGAAAGAGCACCACAGATGCAAATTAATTGAGAATGTGACAAAGAGGTAAAGACAGGATGCAGGCAGGATGGAGTGGATGGCATACAGTGGCAGGAGTGATTTGTGATAAAAGAGCTCTGCCAGAATGAAAGATAAATTTATAAGACAGTAGAGAGGCCTGCTCTGTTGTATGGCTTGAAGGCAGTGACACTAAAAAAGCTGCAGGTGACAGAGGATGGACAGAATTAGGAACCAGTCTGTTAGAGGGACAGCACAGGTAGGGTGTTTAAAAAAAACAAACCGAGAACCGAGACTAAGATGGTTTGGACATGTGTAGAGGAGGCAAAAGATGTGCAGGTAATGTGCGTGATGTAGGAGAATACTCATGACAGGGCAAATTAAATGATTTTTTGTTGATGTATCCCAAATTGTATTTGACTTATCACTTGTACTACAGGGAGATTCACTCTATTATTTCCCTGAATATTCTGTTGTAACTCCTGTTAGGATGAAGCAATCTGATTGTTAGAAAAGATTCTGCCTGGCACGTTTTGATTTGTTGCTACTTGTTCCTGAATGTATAGTCAAGCATATGGACGGGCAAGGTGGACGGGGGATGTTTTTTCTTCAAATCTTCTACAGTGCAAGGCTTTTTTCGATATTTTTTTTTTCTTTGCGACTACACTAAAGGAAGAAGTCTGGTGATGCCATATCCGGCAACTGTGTTGGCCAAAGCCCACCTGTGAAATTATCCTGTTGCTGAAGGAGGACTCCTTGCTGACGTGTAACAGTCTTTAGAGAAGCAGTGAGAAACTCAGCTTTGCAGGTACCATGGTACTGCAGGGTTTTAGTGTTTTTTCCTGCTCACCCACACCTGATTCAGATCATGAATAGCTTGCTATTCAAGGAAAAATTAAACACCACAGTTTTGAGGCCTTTCAGAACAAATAGTATTTTCTTATTGCATCACTGAAAGTCTATACACAGACTTTAATAATTATTCTTTTTGTTTGCACCTCCTGGAGGACCTTGGCCCCAACTGGGAACCCGGACATATCTTCACTCTGTCCGTCTGCCCACCCCCACTTCGCCCACTCACTAGTACTAGAATTTCCTCCCAGTTAATGGGTGTGGCAAGGCATGCTCAGCAGGTCCTGGGTAAATGAACTGAACTCTGGACCCACTGGGAGGCCAGGTCTGGTGGATGCTCCTTGGGTTATCGGGCGGGCGTGGACTTGGGCTTGGGTTCTGTGCTGCTCTCCTCTGGGCACAAGATGGACAAAGGTGATTGCTGAATCTGATTTTAAAAAGTAGGGAACAGACTGCTCCCGCACTTTCCCGCTGCAGGTGAAACGCCTTCTGCATCCAGCAGGCCAGCTCCTCAGTGCTCTCCAGCCTGTTGTGCTAAATCAGTGCTTTGGCCCAGGTGTGCGGTGAGCCTGTGGGCACGAAGTGCAACTTGTCCACTACTAGTATTTTGGGAATCTCACCATACTTAAAGTAAAGGGAGCACTGCAAAGGTATTCCCTCCTGTCCATTGCTCAGTGCCAGGGTGGGCCAAAACATATTAAATGGCAGGTGGATGGAGTGGTACCTGGGCATGGTGAGAGCGGCGGCGCTCCACTGATTAATTCCCACTTCATCCATGGTAGGTGGCTCGCACTGAAAAGCAGGCGTGATAAGACAGAGACTAGATGTGAGTGTGGGAACTCACACAGACAGGATTTTAGGATGTAATTGCAGGGAA
Organism: Duopalatinus emarginatus; assembly: GCA_028565595.1. Taxonomy (NCBI): domain Eukaryota; kingdom Metazoa; phylum Chordata; class Actinopteri; order Siluriformes; family Pimelodidae; genus Duopalatinus; species Duopalatinus emarginatus. Next base: position 6,339 of record JAOVVF010021337.1, on the reverse strand, counting down.
TGTGTTTTTATTGAAACCAAACATAAATAGGTACCAACAACCAAAACCAAACCACCACAGAGCATGAACCAAAACTATTCTGAGCATGAACAAAGGAAACAAGGTACCAGGTAATATCTCTACTGAGAGTTACATATCACCATAACAAATTTACGATTTACCATTCATGAGCCACGGCGTGTATGCCCACACACCTTGCTTATATAGTCCAAACAGGTGTTCGCTGGGGACCACATGAGCGGTGAGGGGACGAGCTCTTACACAATGTCCAGGTGCCATCGTGACAGTATATAAAATTAGTCTCACTGAATAAATATGCTCCTGCTGTGCATGCAAACAAGTATATAGATAAAGCTATTTACTAATTAATACTATCAAATTTGTATATGTATTAGTGGCACATACCTATATTCCATAGTGTTATGGGGTGTATTTAAATTTGAGTTTAATCATGTAACTAATTGCTACAATTGTGTGGGTGTATAAAAAAATATGATAGCAGGGTATAGGATTTTAATGAAAATAAACTAAAAAAAAAAGGCCAAAAATACAAACATATGAAACAAAGAAAAAGACCAAAATAATGTTTGAAATGTCCAACATTACACTCACAAATAATCCAAAACCAATGAGCCACAAGACAAACAACCAGGGCTTAAATAGTCTCACTAATTACAAAGAAAATGTGGATACGTCATTTGACATTCTATATTATGTTGGAGCTTTAAAAGGTACAGTTGTGGTCGAAAGTTGGCAGTTTTTATTTGTCCATCTGCTTTTTGAGGATTGACCACTGGTTTGCAGTAGGATTAAGATCTGGGGAATTTTGATGCTTTTTTTTTTCACTGAGCCATAGGTATGGCCTTAGGTACCATTTCTGCCCTGTGTCATGGCGCTTCACTGTTCATCACCAATTTGCTCCTAGATCATTGGCCAAAGTTGCTCTTGAAAGATATTTTAATACATTTCTTTATTAATTGGGTGCTCTAAAGCCTTCTTTACAGCAACTGAACCTCTTTTCTTAAAGTTCCTGATGGTCTAATAGGTTAATTTAGGTTCTGTTGTGAGGTTAGCTCCTTCTAACCAGTGCCCCTTCTAACCAGTGACACCATTCTTCTAGAGCTAGCTTTATTGCCAAGAGCTCACAATTCCCAATCCCATAATTACGTTCTATACTGGGGCAGTAGTAACGAACCATTTGGGGGATTTGAAAGTGTTGTCGGCTTGTGTGGTCCAAGTTAACTATCTGTGATTACCTTTAAGTAGGGCTGTAAAAGGGGCAGCCACTCTAATGAAGTTACAAATAAATTGCCAGTAAAAAAAACCTAGAAAGACCTGCAACTGCTTGATGGTTTTAGAAACTTGCCAGTGTACTTCTGTGTCAATCTTATGATCATCCATACCTATTCCCCTTGAGAGAATGTCTTTTTTACTTTTGTTATTTTCTTTTATAATCTTAACAATAGTCACCAAGTTTATTAAATGACCCTTTGGCTGCTTAAACTGCCAAAAGGTCTCTCAGTCTTTACAGAATTGGTATTACTACCTCATGTAAATAAACTCAAGTCAACACTGAACTTTCAGTCACCTGACTCATCTATCCAGGTTTCCTAACAACTTGGTGCAGTGACCCAGATGGCATACTACAACCCACTATATGAGTAATGCCATTTCATACTAAAGGAAATGTAGGCTTTGTCAGAGTCAGTAAAGTTTATCTTCTCTGAATTAAGAGAATTTTACTATTTTCTTACTGATAAAACCTTTTGTAACTGTTATCCTCTCCTAGGAATGAGGGCAGTCTAATTGTGTGTTACTGCTGATAGCACTAGTGTATAGTAGTTGGAAACCACTCAGGTAACAAAAGAATGTGAATAGTTTATATTGCTGTCTTATTAGTTACTAAGGGAAGTTTGGTGTATTGTTATTGCTCATAGCACTAGTGTGTAGTAGCTGGAATCCTCTCAGATAACAACAGAAAGCCAATAGTTTACATTGCTGTCTTATCGGTTATTGGGGGATGTTTACTGTTTGTCACTGGTAAAACATAGCCTTTTGTGGCTGTTTGTTTGTGTGTTTTTTGTTTGGTTGGTTGGTTGATTGGTTGACACTAGTCACCTCACCATGATTTTAAAAGACCAAAATCCTCTGAAAATGGTAAGTATTCCTGGAAACCTTGAATGTAAAAAGCACAAAAAAGCTGCACCAATTGCCCCCAAATATGTAAAAAGCTTCAACAATCACTGACCAAGGTTGAACAGTTATATGTTAATTGCAAACCTAAGCACCAATGTCATTCTACAGCTATAGCTCCTCCAGGTCAACCATGCTACAAAGAAGATAAAAATCCCCGAATGTTGTCTAGTCTCTATCTAAACTTGGATGTGCTCCACTCTAATAGATCAAAATCTTCATTCTCTGATGAGACCAGTCACTATCAGGACTACTGGGGTCCTTAATAGGGGTGGTGGAGTCAAGGATACAAGAGATAGATAGGGATAGATTAATATTGTAAGACAGCTTGTTCACATTCCTTTGGATGTGGCAACAGGTGACAGATTGTCCAGAGAAATTTAAACATCCAAGGGAAATGGGCCTTGACTTCATTGACCTTATTGAAAAAAAAACCTGTATTCAGTGCATCCTAATGATGCTGTAGCAACAGGGAGCCAAGTCCTTAACATCACTGATAGTAGAAAACTTGCTAATAAGGTGTCAGATGGTTTAGGTGATAATGGCTAGAAAATTAATAGACGGTGGAAAGTTTTCAAGGAGTTGATTAGCGACAAATATTGTACTGACTGGGGGCAGACAACTGACTAAGCAAAGAAAAGGGGAATCAGCTGCAGAGTAAGGTGAACAATTAGATTTTTTCTTCGTCATTGTGGTATTGATTCCTACAGTAGTGACAGTATTGATTGCACCACTGAGGGTCCACACTGGCCAAGTCACTATGACCAGACCTTAGAGAAGCTGTAGTGACAACTCTTCCAAACTGGCATAGGGTTAAATGTTGTGAGCTTAAAAGTGAACTAGACAGAATGGACCTGGATCTTGAGCTAGGCCATGTTTCATCGTCTATCCATGTCCTAATAGACAATGGCTTTAGCACAAGCCCCAAGCATAAGCTTCCTAACCAAAAAAATAAGTGTCATTATTGCCATAAAACTGGAAATGTTGCAAGGGACTGTTGTAAGGAACATGCAGACAGTTATAAACGGCAGGCAAATACAAGAGACAGCACTGCAGGAAGATCTTCTGAGGGGTTTCCACAGAGGAATATAAGAGGGAAATGCCTGTCTGCCCCAGCTTTAAGCTAATTTGTCCAGCGCTTCTGCCCATCTGTGTGTCATAAGTAAAGAATCTGATAAGTGACTTTTTGTGAGGAAATGAGGGAACAGGATTTTTCATTTCTTGTAGATGCAGGGGCTCAGGTCACTACTAATTCTGAAACCTTATCTTTAGGAGTAGCTTTAACAGACAGACACATCACAGCTGAGGGACTGGGTGCTGGAATTTCCTATCTATCCACATCCACAGATGTTAATCTAGGACCTAAAATAGTCTCATGGCAATTTTGGGTAGAAAAGGTTGAAAACATTCTTGGGATAGATTTTCTGAGGAAATTTAACTGCTCTTTGTCTATTAATGCTGATTCTTGTGTTTGGAACATTGCCTCTTTGAAATCTTCTGACCTAGCTGATCAATCCAAATGGTCTGAGCATAAGGATGACTGTGGTCTTCTAGATATATAAGCAGTTGTTCTCACAGGTCACCAGCCTCCTTGTACTAAGCAGTATCCTATGAATAAAGAAGCCTTGCGTAGTATTAGGCCCATCATAGAAGAGCTTGAGTTCTGTGTATCCAACAGTCCTCTGTGGCCAGTTCATAAAGCTAACAGAACTTGGCAGCTAAAAATAGATTACAGGATAGCCAATCAGCATATTAACTCCATTAGTAATCCACCATCTTTGATGGCATTGCCACAGCACAAAGTGTTTTTATCCTTGGATAGATTCTTATGCTGTGATTTCACAGCCACTTTATGATCTGATTATAGGTAACATAACCGTCTTTTGCACTCAGATGACACAACCACTAAATTTGAAATTGGCCTTGATATCTGCACCAGCTCTTGGCCTTTGTGATCCAAACAAGCCTTTTACTGTATTTGTGCATAAAGACTGTGGTTTTATGACATCCTGTCTGACTCAAGAATATGGTGGTATGTAGTGCCCATGTAGCTTATCCCTGCACAGATTTGGTGCCCAGGAAAGTTACCTCAACTGCCGAAATTTACAGGCATGGCAACCTGTGCTTCAACAGAAGCTTCAATGGAGCACCAACCAAATATTTAATATATAAAAAAACATGCTTGTCAGAAGTTAGACATTTCTGTACCATTCATCCTGTCCTGTTTGATCTTGTGAAATATTCTAACAATTGGCGATACCGGATATCTTATTTTCATTTGCTAAAAGCCATATCAATCAATAGTAGTTAAAATGTCCCCTACATGTAATGAATATAAAATATATTATAGTTAAACTTTTTGAAATACAGTATGTGGTTAAAGTAGCTTCTGAAATTAGAGTTTAGGTGTAGGATTATACAGTCTTAAGTGAAATTCATAAAACTTGACTCTATAAAAGGGTGGCAAAAATGCATGGCTTTAAAGATGAACCACATTCAATCATGTATAGAGTTTGTTTAATATGTGGGAAAGGGTTTGAGGGATATGAGACAAAATGCTACAGGAGCTTTAAAACACGGTAAACATTAGTATCTATTATCATAGTTATGATCTCCTCTAACTATCTTTCAACATCCTATACAGAGATAGAGATAAATAGATAGATAGATAGATAGATAGAGAGAGAGAGAGAGAGAGAGAGAGAGAGGTGAGAATGATGGCATTGAGGGTGACTATATTAGATACTTAAATATCTTATTCAGTTCTGTAAGTACAATTGCTTTATATGGTTGGGTATGTGATTGGATGACAAGTCTTAACCTTAGCATGATCAGCACATGAACCATGTACTATAGTCCAAATATCAATTCAATGCAATTAATTATCTAATTTTCCAGCTGCAAAATAAATAGTGCAAGGATTATTGAAGCAACTGTATTTAAAGTTTTACTGTCTACTACAAAATGCTATTACATACACCATTGAGCCATAATAATAAAACCACCTGCCTAAACAGCCCCCAAAATACATATGACTCGTCAAGGCATGGGATTCACAAGACCTCTGTGTGTTTTGGTATCTGTGGTACCAAGAGGTTTTCCTTTTTTGAATGTTATGAATATTACATAGATAATAGAATATGAAGAATAGAATATTAAGATTATAAGATACATAGACTAAGACTGCATTTGATATGACATATGCCTCATCCTTTGTCTCAGCTTGACCTTAGTGGTTTCTGCTACCTCACCCCCACACTTTCAGCTCTCTTCTCCATCTCTCAGTCCACCCTTCTCACTGCCTGACTTGTGAAACTGACCATTCAGAGTCATCAGATTGTTAACTAAAATTGTAATTTAACACCAATTGAATAATTTTCACAATTAACTAAATGCAACTCAGATAAAGTATATTAAACCTACTGTGTTTTATATGACTCTTGGACATTTTAAAGTACTTCTATTGAACATTTGTCTCAGATAAATAAAGCAGAGGGAGAGCTGATTTACTTATGAAGTGCATAAGTGCAAAATGGAATTATTCAAAACTTGTGGATCTTATGCAATAGTAAAATCACTGATGATGATGATGATGATGATGATGATTTAGCTCACAATAAAAATACAAGCTGTGGTTCCTGACAAGTTACATGAGCACAACTAGAAACAGTCTGTGGTTAAAACTGTCAACATATATCACTGGCGAAATTATATATCAATGTCAGTTAATGGTGAAGTTGTGGGCCTTCTGCACTAATGCTGGCTCTGATTGAAATCCAAGCATTATAAAAAATACATAATACTAGTTCAATTTAAGCTCAACTAACTATCTTTTTGTTACCATTCTCAGTGGCTCTTCAAAATTTATTTGGTATGTAAAACGTGAGATTGGATTGGAGCAATCTCTTGGTGCAAAATCTGGTGAAAAGATTTAAGGTTACTAATGATATTGATGCAGCTGAATTTTACATAGATGGTTGGCTTTGATGATCTAAAATGATCTATTTATGTTTCAGTATTTGGCATAAAAAGTAAAATTGAGTTTAATTGTGATTAAAGCATGTCTATTTGTAAAGGACCACACTAGTCCTTTGTATGTTTTTCTTTGTTTTGTCTCAGTAAAACTATCTAAATGTGTCTTGTTTA
>JAOVVF010021221.1:0-13379 GCA_028565595.1 Duopalatinus emarginatus | reverse complement strand
GTGGATCAGATGAGACTGTAAGAAGATAAGATAAGAGGGGTCACAGTGTACACAGGGTTTGGGGTGCAGGAAGAATCTGGACTCAGGGTTGCTGGTATCTCCTGGTGCCTCATCTGTAGCAGGTGTAGCTTGTCAGAATTAGGACTCGGGGTTGCTGGTATCCTCAGGTGCCTCAGCCGTAGCAGGTTTAGCTCATCAGAATGGAATATGAAAAGAGAAAACAGAGAGAAAACCGAGAGAATTCAGTTAAATAGCAATTTTTAAACAGCTTTCGAACAGAGAATGATATGGAAATTCATTCCTAAATAAAACTGTAGCCTGTTATCACCCAAATCAGATCTGACATGCAAGATTTACACTGACTTTTTAACACCCTTGTGTAAAATGCCAAACCCCCCATGTTCCTTTACATCCTTACCATAACCCTTTATATTACATACCCTTACATTATCATTAACCAGTCTGGATAACTAGTTTATCTCCATTTGTTATATATACAGAGGTGTTGGAGTAGCCAAAAATTGTACTCAAGTAAGAGTATTGTTACTTTAGAATAATCTGACTCAAGTAAAAGTAAAAAGTCATCACTCAATTAATTACTTGAGTAAGAGTAAAAAGTAGTAAGTGAAAAAACTACTCAAGTACTGAGTAACTGCTGAGTAACCTTTTAGTTTAACAATCAGGACGTCAAATAATACACCTGAATGCACAAAACTATAAAACAAAAATGAACAAATTCCGAGGTGGACAATATCTCTTAAATAACTAAAATAATAACAAATTAAATTAAAACAAAGTAACATCAATTAAATTCTCATCGGGTTGTTGCGAAACGCACACCATTGTTTCTGTTATTGCACTGTGTTTGCAGCGGAGATTTTGTATGCAGTCATGTGGCATCTTGTCTCTGTTTAATAGGTGAAACTAGTCAAACGTCTCCAGTGGCTACATTTGATCGGTCAGATGGAGTCATGTGACAGAGCTTCTGTAGTCTTGAACGTCTCGACAAAACAAAAGAAAACAAAACAAAGAGATCATGCATTGGACGGAACGATAAAAATGTGTAGCGAGTAGCGAGCAGAATGTAATAGTACAGCTTCTTCTTCACAAATATACTAAGGTAAAAGTAAAAACTACTTCATAAAACCACTCTTATAAGTACAATTTATCCAAAAAGTATATGTAATGGAGTAAATGTAGTGTGGTACCACTGAAAGAAAGTGAACTATTTTGCCTTACTGTGTTTGCACACAGAAGGAATGTGACTTCCGCATTTAACCTATCCGTGCAGTGAAACACACACACACACCAGTGAACACTAGGGGGCAGTGAACACACTTGCCCGGAGCGGGGGGCAGCCCCAAACCACAGCGCCCAGGGAGAAGTTGGGGGAGTTAGGTGCCTTGTGGTTAAAACTATATTAAGTTACATTTACTATAAACTGAAGTGCGAGAGACAAGTGTAAATAATCGTATAGTACTGGCAAACTCATAATGGTACTGGGTTTGTTTAGCTGGCATTCCATGGGGCCCCTGGTATATCTTCAAAGTGAATCTTATGTGTGCCTTTTTTTCTGATCATTCATGTCATTCTGATGGTTTTGCTCTAGAGATGCCAAATTATGGTTAGAGGAACACTTGCCTGAGTTTGGGGTTTTGCCACCATTTCCCACCTAAGTCACCAGATGTTATTAATGTCATCAAACATATTTGGGATGCCGTGCAAGGCACTGTAAAACACAGTAATCCTACACCTTAGAATACAACAGAATTGTGGCGTATGATATTCATTACCTACTGAATATTAACACAAGCTTGTCCACGGGGGACCTACTATGTGTTAGACTGGTGTACCAGATTTTCTGGCAGCTCAAACAAATATAGTTCAACTGGATTAAAAGACTGTTGAAAATAACATATGGCTAATATACAATGAAGTGCCAGACAAACTGGTAAACCAGTCAAATACTTGGTAGGTCCACCACAAGGCATGAGCTCCACAATGTCGTAGACAATGTACAGATGTGGGTTCGGACTGCTACAAAACATACACGCAGAGCAAGTGTTAACTATACTTCCTTCCTCTCTTTATCTTCTCTTTCTTTCGTTCCTTTGTCTTCTTTCTTATCTCTCTGTCATGTATGAATGTGCGAGTATAGATCTTGCTGCACAAACTAGTGATAGTACAGCATTAATAAACACTTCATTTAAAAAATGACATTTGACGGTGACAGTTCGTTGTCTGCATGGTGTCCATTTTTATTATTATTTTTTTTTTTTACATGCCCAGAATGTTCTTTTGTTTTTTATTCTTTGCTATCTGATGTCTGTTTCTAATTTTATAGCATGTGATACATTGTCAACAACCACATATGGCAGTCTGACTGACTGATGACTTATACATGAGGTCATGATGCAAATATAGACCTATGTGGGTCTGTCTCAACACCCCTACATGGTCTGCCGATAAGATAGCTATCTTGACGGCAAGCTTATTCAATTTATTCAAAATTATCGTTAAATGTCGTTTTTTAATAAAGGTGTACGGAAGGTACACGGGTGGAGATGCTAGTAGGTTTTGTAACCTCAGCCCTTTGGTTTGAATGGCTTGAGGCTAACTCTGTTAGCTTAGTAAGCAAGTCGCTGTCTAACTAGAGCGTCTTAATGATCTGCCTTCTAAAGTTCGCTGTCAGTCAGAATCAACTCCACATATCCTGCTGCCTAGTCAGGCAGTGGGCATTAGGGCAACTCAGTCCAACATGACAGTATTATAAGTACAGTTTACAGTCAAGTTCAGGAAAATAGGCGTTCTAATGAGACAAAGTCATGATGGTCAATACCAGGGTTAAGGTATTTTCCAGTAAAAACATCCCAAAAGTGTTTAATTCCTTTTATACCCTAGACCTATGTTTCTTTATTAAATAGTGAGACGTCAAACTTGTTATTCATTTCAAGCTATATTGTATCAGTCTCATTAATGGCTATTATGGAAAAAAATGGCCTGGGGTTGATTCCTTGGCCAGGTGGCCAGTATTCTTTACTGCCTTGTTACTATGTTATTATATCTGCCCCATGTCTGAGTCAGGTTTCTCCTGGTGCTCTGGTTTCCTCCCACTGGCCAAAGAGTCAAGTAAACTTGAGATCCTAAATTGCCTCTAGGTGTAAGTGCGTATTAATGTGTCTGTCAGTATGTCTGGCCTCAGGTGACCTGTCCAGGGTGTTTTTGCGCCCAATGACCCCTTTATAGACTTCAGCAACCCCCCACAACCCAGTAAAAAGATAAGTGGCTTAGACAATTAATGTATGAAACTGAACTATTTGCCTATTGTGCTTGCACACCAAGGAATGTGACCTCCACATTTAACCCATCCATGCAGAGAAACACACACACACACACACACACACACACACACACACACACGTGAACACACTTGTCCAGAGCAGGGGGCAGCCCTAAACCACAGTGCCAAGGTGCAGTTAGGGGGTTGGGTGCCTTGCTCAAGGGCACCTTAGTCATGTCTTGGCATCTGCAGGGATCGAACCTGGGATCTTCTGCTCACAAGACCAGTTCCCTAACCTAACTAGGCCACATCTGCCCCCTATGGTAAGTAAGAATAGCAGAATGAGTGTCTGTTAACTTAGTTAGTTCATGTTATCCAACAGCTTATCCAATATAAAAATTCTAAATTGACTTTTATAGACAATAATTTCCTGTAGAAAAAAAACCCCAGAACTATATGCATCATTTACTTTGCTTTTAAAAGCAAACTTCAGACACCAATTGAAGTAAGTAATGGGCCGTTGTGTAAATTTGATTTTTGACGTATGTTTGTAATTATATTCCCAATTTTCAAATGTAAATGTTTTATTGTTTTTTTTTTTTTTTACTGATATGCTTTGGTTACTCACAGTAAAACTTTCAACACTGCCTGTTTTGCCTGCAGGCAGAAATGGCGCTAATCTTCTCTGCTAATCTGAACCAGTGCGGGAGCTTCTTATCTGAAAGAGTCCGGGCGCTCATCTGAAACAATGCAAATCAAACCTGACTGACCTGATCAACTGATTACTGTCATGAGTCAATACGGCTGTAAAGGTTTAGCTGAACGTTCTCGCGCTTCAATTTATTTGTTTAGACTTAGCATTATGTCAGAACAATAGTCCAGTCAGTAGTCCTTTAGAAACATATACGAGCCAAGCCAAGAATGTATAGCTGTGTCTGCTGGAGAATGCCTTGGCTATTTCAGGGCTTCCATTTCCACATCTTGGTGTAGTTTCATTGTGACCAGCAACCAATGACATGGGCATCAAGACATCATGCCAAAACTTGTTCTAATTCAAGTCAGATTTCACCCCTGAGCCTCAACCACCATCAAAAGAAAACGCAGAGTCTATTTCCCCAAATGTCACGTTATGGGTTAAAAAGGTGTCTTGACACATCAGTAAACCAGGCCCACCATTCGGCATGGAACCAAAGATGGGGTTGCTGCAGCGCTTTTGATCCTACACACGAGATAAATGCCAAGAACACACCAACTTAAACAGCTCCAAGAGAGATCTAATTGCAGGGGTTTAAGATCTGGCTGTTTGCAGCAGTGTATCTTGGCCAAATTCATATAGTGGATGAATTCAAAAAGCTGCTTGACAGATCATAACTCTCCTATGATATTTCTGCTTGGCCGAAACCATGGAGAGCCCTGGAAAATGTTTTTTATACAGAAGATTGCTAAAATGCTTTATGTCTAAATTTCAGAGCTGACGAATGTTTTTTTTTTTTTTTTTTTTGCTTGATCTGAGTCCATCTACCAAAGTGTGAAGTACATTCTATGAAACACAGGAAATGCTAGCCACATATACATACACAGCTGCACAAACAAAACACACACGTGTGCTACATCCACTTCCATCTTGCAAAAAGCAACTCATGCACACAGCTGCATTTCTGCTTTACAATGGTCTGGTGGTTTGTGACTTTTTTTTTTATAGCAGTATCCTTAAATGTGCTGCTGACCCACTATAGCTTCTTAGTATGTACATGTTTATAATCCTTGCACGCATTTAAATGTCACGTTATTCTGCTACCAGATGAAGTCTCTTACTAACACAGAAATTTCATATAATGTTTGGAGTGATGCTGCTCCCTTATTATTTCAGGAGATGTGTTTATCGTATAAAACAAAAAAAATATTTGATGAAGCATCTAATCCCAGTGTGTTAATATAGATTTCTTTTCTTTCCATCATCAAACAACCTGTGTAAATTTATTAAAACCATCCATCCATGACTTGAAGTCCAAGAGAGAAATGAAAAAATGATCCAATGAAGAACTGTTTATCTAGAAGTATATATTTATATTCTTCTCTTCCATTATAACCTTCAGTAAACAGGTTTTAACCTGGAAAATTTAGGTTCCCAGAACATTTTGGTTGGCACTTTATTTATTTATTTTTTTTGGTTACAGGAACAGCCGTTAAAGGTTTGTTTGGTTTTTCTATAGTTTGCCAGGAAAGTATTTTTATGTAAATATAAACATTTATGGCTGCATGTTTCAGTTTATGGAACGTTTTCCTCAACTTTATATTGTGGGAATCTCTGGAGAACGTTCCGGTTTGGTTGCATTAATGTTCCACTAACCACAGCAGTACAAGAAATCTTTGGAAAACCTTATGGACAACATTTCCCATAAAGACACTTACTTCTCAATTTAAAAAAAAAAAAAATCATTTTTTTTTTTTTTTTTACCATAGACTAACTTTGGTTGAACATTCTGTGTTTTCTAGGTGTTTCTCCCCTTAGTACTTCCTATTTCCTAAGGCTGTATGCTAAAAATAACCTGAGTATTTCTGTAAGTAAAACTGAAACGTAAACCAGCCCTAGTCTGGATGCTCAATTTCCTACAGCAGAAAAAATGATATATCTAGCTCTGGGGTGTCAAACATGTGGCTTCAAAGCACAGACCAGCCTGATATAAGTTCTAATCAATAGAAAATAATATATATCATTTTACCTGCAAGCTCAAAATTTTACATATAGTCCCCCAAAAATTCAATTTCTCGATTTAAATAAGTTTCCTATAAAATTCTAACTTTCATGCCACAATCTGTGGAAGGGAAGTGAAAACTTAAGTAGACCTTGTATGGTAAAGCTATACGGTTTTATAGGTGATATGTGTCAATTTGTGCATTCAAAAAGAACCTTTTGGGTAAATGGTGAATTAAATTAACACATTTAAGAGTTAAAAAGTTTAAAAGTTTGGCCCAGGAACAACAACAGAAACTAACATACAGTTATCCAGTCAGTCAGTCATGTAAAGGCAGTGCAATGCAGTTCAAGAATTTCAGTTAATATTTATACAGAATATTAATATATTATAGACACGTCATGGTTTTTTGTGCCATGCAGATTAGTTTTAGTATTTCAGAAACTGCTGATTATGCTGGGGTTTTCACACATCTTGCAACAATCTGCAAAACGGTGCAGGTGAAATGTCTAGCGAGCAGTAGTTCTGTCGGAGGAAATCCCTTGTTGATGATGGCTAACTCAAATAACTGCTCTATACAACCATGATGAGCAGAAAAGCATTTCAGGATGAACAACACTTAGAACCTTAAGGTAGATGAGTAAGATGATGATCACATCAGGTTCCACTTTTGCTAGCCAAGAACAGGAATCGGCAACTCCCGTCTTCCTCTTTCAGTTCAGGTCTCACTATCAAACGTGTGGCAAGTGAATTAGACATGAGTATGTAGTATTAAAAATGTTTTAATGGCTCAGAGTAGCACGAGTATACTTAGTATACACAGTATAGTCTGTGTGCTTGAAAGGTCCTTAATCAGAGTAATCCATGATTAGATCAGATTATCAGATTTCAGAAGTGGCATACGGCTCCGTTTTGTCAGGTTTTCGTCTCAGGGAACCATTCCCGGTTCTCTGAAAGTAATTACTTGTCAACTGTTCTATCTGCAGTGCCTGAACATTTTTAAAAACGTCCCAAGAGTCCATGATGCAGCTTCGTCCAAGCACAACACCGCCCTGCAGTTCCATTCTGGCCAAGCTGGGTTCAATTACTTTCCTCCCCCATCAGTACCCCTCTGACTGGAACCAACCCCTGCCTTAAATACAGTATCATACTTCAATCTGGGCCCATTTGGTTGTTACTGTTCCTACGGTAACAATAGGAACCAGCTGTCGGCCTACAATTTGTCTGACGAATGAGGATGTAATCGAAACTTCATTGAGTCCTACCTCTTTTTGGAGATGTTGGCAATAAAACATCCTGACCACAAATCGTAGGGTTGTGAGGTTGCCAGCAAATTGGCTTCATCAAACCCTGAGACTTGAACACTAGTGAGATCAGCCAGTGTAATGGAAGACAGACAGACAGCAAAATGGTGGTAGAGTCTCAGTTTCATGTAGTGTTAAGACTACCTTGAGGCGCTCAGTATTTGACCTTGACATTTTTTCGAACCACTACACTAATGTAGGTTATAAATAGAAAAATAGGATTTTTAAAAAATAATTATGCCAATATGATAATAATAATAATGGAGTTATGAAGTCATTTGTGGACTTGCAAAAGTATTAATTTCATTATGAAAATTAAAATAGACTAATTTTTACATTACATTTACACAATTTGACAGACACTCTTATCCAGAGCAACTTACGACATTACTGATTCTACAGGTAGGCCGACGTAGTGCTAGGAGTCTTGCCCAATGACATTTATTGGTGTAGCACAGCCTGGTTGCCCAGACTGGGAATCAAACCCAGGTCTCTCACATAGGAGCCAATGATGTTACCACAGTACCACACCGACCACTACACCAACCACCTATTTGGTTTAGATTATCTGTGCAACCCAATATCAAGAACGCATCCTTAACAGCTACATTTCCAGGAGGCTACATCACCGAATAGCAATAAAGGACTGTTCCAATGTCTAGGATCCTTTGTATTTGCCCAAGGACAATGTCAATCATTTGGAGAAATAACAAGGATGCCAGTATGTGTCCTTTGTTTCTTAAATGTCCCACAATCCAATGCATGTGTACTAAGAACTGTATTGTGCAACCAAAGGTGGCGCCTATTACTTAAAACAGAAAAGCAAGACTAGTGCACGACTCGCACTGGAGTCCTGAGGAGCCAGTGTTCAGCACAGTTTGGTGTTTTACCTACTCACACACATCTGATTACAATTATCTCGCTACAATGTCACTTGTAAAAAGAGTTGGGATTATATTATATTATATTATATTATATTAATAAATATTCAGTTCTCGAAGTTGATGTGTTGCAATCAGGAAAAATGGGCAAGGTAAAGAACTTACCTCTTGACTAGGGCAAAATTGAAATGGCTAGAGGACTGGGTCATTGCATCTCCAAAACATCTAGTGTTCCCAGTATACAGTGGTTACTACCAGCTAAAAGTGGTCCAAGAAAGGATAACCGGTGAACCAGTGACAGGGTCATTGAGACCCAAAGCTAAATGATGTGCTGGGGGACAAAGGCTAGCTAATTTGTTCTGACCTCACAGAATATCCACAGAAGGATGTGTTGCTAATGTCCACCACATTTAGAGGTCTTGTGGAATCAATGCCTCAGTAGGTCAAACCTACTTTGGCAGCTGTTTATTTTTTCATGTTATTGCTGATCGGTGTAATCATGAGGGCATTGTAATCATTTATTGCCATGATTGCAATACTCAATATCACGTCATGATACCTTGCATTAAGCTCTGTTTATGTTAGCCACTTGATGTACATGAATTTTCCTGGATTAAGTAGAGTTGCAGTGAAGATCAGGTTCTGTTCATATCTATCCAGCAGCATTATTTTTACAGGTTAAATTACAATAAGATAGCCGATATCATTTCCAGTGTCATTACTCCAAGACTTCATCTTACAACACTTGTCTGGATGATCATGTGTCTACGTTTATTAAGATTATTTCCCCATTAAACTTCATTAAACTCATACCATTCTGTAAAGAAAGGCTGATCGATGTGAGAAAGGAAGAGACGCTTTGGCTTAGTTTCGCTCTGTTTTGACCCAAACATGCTTCGTTATTCTGTCTTTTTCAGCCCCACATATATTTCCCTTAGGAGTTGTTTGTATTTTTCCAGTCGTTAATAGGACAAATTGATTTCACAGCTTAAGGAAAAAAATCTGGATCAATTAATTGAGCTAAAAAAACACATTTTTATAGATTTGTTTGTTTTTCTTGCCTTGGCTGTGTCTAATGGTTGATTTAGTTTTGTTTTGCTTTGTCATCATCTGGTGACTTAGTCTGGTCTCATCTTGGCCGGAACTGCAACCGAATCACATTTTTAGTGTTGTTTTAACCACATGAAATTGCTGGCACATGCATTAGAGTCCAACCGTGTCAGAAGCTTTGCTTTTTGAGTTCTTATAAGTCAAGCTTATACAAACTTGGCTGAGCCTAATCGTCTGTACAAGAGCCTAAGCGTATCAGCCCTTTGACCCGGAATACCCTAGAGCACCGTGTGTTTTATTTGTGTATGCTTGTATGTGTGTTTTTCTGTCAGGGCAAAAGAAATGGAAAACGAGCCACAGCCAGAACGGAGACAATGAAGCAGACAGGATGAATCAGGCAGGCTAGATGTGCTCATACTGCGAAAGTGTGAGTGTGGGAAAGAGAAAGAGAGATTATCAGCAATTTAGACTTGCCAATATTGTTCAGCATGAAGAATGATCTGTTGTTATCTATAACCAAGCAACCCATACGGCATTTCAATGTAGCACAATTTTGTATGATTCCACTCAAAGCGACATGAGGCAGAAACTGAGTTGGACATCTGGAAATGATGAGGATGCAGTTTCACTTTGACTTAAATTTGTGAACAAAAAATAGTCTACTTTACAAAACTGTGCATGTGAAACCACATAGCCTAACAATGCTGTTCTAAAGATATATACATACACACACACACACACACACACACACACACACACACACACACACAGAGGTAGGTAGTATTGCACTTCATTTACTCTGTTACATTTACTTGAGTAACTTTTTGGATACTTATACTTTGGATACTTATAAAAGTAGTTTTAATGTAGCATACTTTTTACTTTTACTTGTGTATATTTCTACTTATTTTTATCGATCTGTCAAATACATGATCTCTTTTTTAGTTTTGTTTTGTTGAGACTTCCGACAGAGGCTCTGTCACGACTGCATCTCATCAATCAAATGTAGCCACAAGCAACGTTGACTCCATTTCACCAATCAAACTGAGCTAAGCTGTCACATTGACGCACACAAAATCCCTGCAGCAAACACGGCCGGGAAAGAGCACAGAGGCACAGTACAATGGCAGAGACAACTGCGTGTGTTTCGCAACAGTTTGAGTGTACATTTACATTTATGGCATTCAGCAGACGCTCTTATCCAAAGCGACTTACAAGGTTACTGGTATTACAGGCAGGCCAGTGTAGTGTTAGGAGTCTTGCCCAAGGACCCTTATTGGTGTAGCACAGACTGGCTGCCCAGACCAGGAATCGAACCCAGGTCTCTCACATGGAAGCCAATGATGTTACCACTGTACCACACCAATGTGTTGTATGTGTATGTGTTTGTGTGTGTGTGTGTGTGTCTGTGTGCATACCAGAATCTTCTGTATTTATACGTATCAGTATGTACTGTAATAGCTCTAATACTGTTGATTATTAGCAACATTACAAAAATTTAGTGCTAATGTTAGAGAGCACATTAGGTTGATTTGCCTACATCTGGGATAGATGCAACATTCTTGTTCTTTAATATTTATTGTAAATTAAACTAGTTAAACACTGCCAATCAAAAATCTGTCTAAAAAATCTTTCTATACATTATACACAGCAGCAGTGCAGGTTTTATTATATACAAAAGAGTACAAAATAGCTGACTTTTCTCTGTGGCTGCTGAAACTCCTTTGATTACTTCCCTTAAACATTTCAGGAGATGCCTGCACCATCTGTGCCATATTGACTCACACGTGTGAACCTCGAGGTACTCTCAGTTAACCCCCACCCCACCCCCCAACCCCTCCAAACTGAGGTATAGAGATCATAAAGTGTTAGTAGAGTGTGCAAATTGTTTAGGCTGGAGACTTTTTTTTAAGTGAGAGCACTTGTGGTCTTTTTTTTCTCCTTTCTTATTGGTTTGTCTTCACATCTTGTTGGTCACACACATACACGCACACACACACACACACATACGTGTTGTTTTGCGCTTCTTGTAAAAAGCTTCCGTTAACATAATTTTTGATGCAGTATGTTAAAGCAATGGCTAAAATGAACCGTAAAAGTTTTTTTGTTTTTTATTTTTTGTTAAGAAAACAGACTTCTTTATAGGGACCAGCCAAATGTCCTGGCAAGTTTAAAACTATTGGATACTGCTATATGTTGTTACTTTTGCTCCTTACCAAAGAAACATGGATGCACCAACCCACACAACCGCCCCCCCCCCTTCCTTCCCGCTCCCCACTCTTATTTCAGAATTCCATACCACTTTAATAACTGCTTCTGGCTTATTTCAGTGTCACTGCCTGAAAGTTCCTGCTATGGAACCCCAATCACCAGACCAAATATGGCTGTTCTTAAGTGTGTTTGCTTTTGTAAGTGGGCTCAGATAAATCTGGGAAATTATTACTGCATTATCTTCTACTGATGGTTTACAAAGGAAAGGCGACGGCAAGATTTCACGACTGGGAAGATTCCGGCTAATCAGCGACACATACCTTGTGTTCATCGCATCGATTTTATGAGGCAGCCAAGCTGATTTATGGCAGAAATATTTACACGTACTCCTTGTCTGAATATCCGCCAAGCTCGAGAGGTTTTCGTTTTTCATGAAGTTAGTGGCCACATATCAGACGAAAACAAACTAAGCATGTGTTGTGGGATTTATAATGCTCTCACAGTATTATCGTATCTCCCTTTTTCTTTTAAAGTGGGCAACTACATGGCTGAGTTTACTAAACATACAGAAAGGCTACCCTGATAGTGAGAGGTGAATTGTGGTGAACATTCAGAAGCAAGACCTAGAGAAAGTCTTGAAACGTCAAAATCATCAAAACTTTACCAATATTCATGCCCTAGCTAATATACAATTAGGGTCACTCACAAATCTCCATTATAGACAAACCTCATATAGAGGTTAAAACACCAAAATGATAACTAAACAGTGAAATATAGCCTCATAATTCTTGTGCGCTCTAAAACATCCAATAATGCAGCTTAGCCACTGCAGCTAACAAAGACACACAGGGTCTGTTTCAAAACCTATTGAGTTGCCTTGCTGCCCATTGCCTAACTAGGCAGCTGCCTAAATAACAAGTATTTTAACTGACATTGCACTTCAAAGGGCAGATTATTGAGCAATTTGCTTACTCAGCTAACAGTGTTAGCCGCAGATCATGCAAACTAATGGGCTGAGGTGGCACAAACCACTAGCATGCCAGCTAACATCTTCCTTGGTGTACCATAGCAGTTAAACTATCACTGACAAACCCAAAATTGCAAAAACGTTACACATTTACCGCCCTGCGTTGGATTGACGGCTTGGGCAGCACATGGAGCTCCATGAAGGTTCGTTCAGAATATCGGTCAGTATAACATATCTAAGTAGGCAGCATTTTTGAGGTATTTGAGTCAGCCATCTTGACAGCATACATAGGATGGTGCAAAAGGTTTTCTATTCAGAGAACTCTAGAGATTTCAAGACAAACCCACAGTAACTCTTCCTTCTTTTTTAGGATTCTACATGAAAAGCTAGTCTAATCTGTCTTTATTGAATGATTCTGCTGACTGCTTTTATTCAAGTAATTGTTACTAAATGACCAGGTTTCAAAAAATAATCATTATTTAAACCTGAAAAACATATTCTGCGTTCACAATTAAGTTTAAAAGGTAGTAGGTGGCAAACCTACCTCAAATATTTTTTGACTTTTGTGGTGAGTGTGTGATGATTTAGATATGAATCGCTAGCGCTTCTAGACTAGAGCTAGACACTTATGGTGCTGTTGGGGCTTTTTTTTGCACCCACCATCTGGGCTATATATGTGGCAAGGGGAAAATTGTGCAAATTGTATTTTTGCCGTCCGTTATTTCATCCAGCATCTCAAGTTATCATACTTCCTGCTATGTCAAACCGGTTTCCTTCTCTAGCCTGTTCATTGACATCTGTACAGACATCTACTAACTTGCTACACATCATAATGGCAGATATAGTAAATTGCTTTAATTGTGTCTTTTATTTTTTGGTAAGTCTACGGTTAACAGATTCAGCTTAATGAGCAAAGGCTGGATTTTCTTCAGGTTTATATGAACATAATATATATATATATATATATAAGAAGCTCTCTCTCTCTCTCTC
>JAOVVF010021176.1:0-13383 GCA_028565595.1 Duopalatinus emarginatus | reverse complement strand
TTTAAGGACCAGCGCCAGCTATCGATATCATTGTACAATCCGGTCCAGGTTACCAGAACTTTACCTGCTGTTACTTTATTCAATCTTAACCAATCAGTATTACTTAGGATCGTTGCCAGGTCATCGTACATCACCCGGCAGTGATTCTGTGCCTCAGGCCATGTCATTGCTGTCATAATCAGGTCATATTTATGAAGGACGGATCGTAGAATGGATACAGCAACTGGGAACAGACCTGTTAGTGAATAGGTCTCAGATCTCAATAAAAAATACACTGGTAGAGTATAGACATGATTAATAGGTAAATTAATGTCTGAAGAACACAATCAAATCATGCAGTTCAGCTTGGTTCCTGTACTGTAGTGTGTGCACAACAAATAGAAAAATAAACATAATCTTCTATTGTCTTTAATTTGCCTCTTTATTTATTTTCTTTAAACAGGATACAAGAAAAGGAATAATGTGTATGCCAAAATAATCAACTTTTTTTACAGGAAAGTGAAAATATTTATTCTCTGCACTTATTTGCTTGAAAAGCAAACTAAAGAAAAACTGACATGCCTTTGATATTTTCTGTTTAATTCCTTACAGGGATTACAGTACATGGTATATGAATATATGGTATATTCATATATTATATAATTATAATGTATAATTAATTAGTTAATTAATTAATTAATGTATAATATATTACTTCCTATAGTTATAAGTCAATTTAAACCTCTTGACAGCAGGTCATATGTTGACTTTAAATTTACCACACAGTCTACCTAGACTAGGAGAAAAATGTGTTCATAAACATAAAACAAAGATACAGATAAGTCACAGTGTTATGCTTTGGGGGGATTTTTTGCCTGGTTTTCCTTCACTTGTTCCTCTATTCATTAAATATCATTTTAGCAACAAAATGTTGATTATATGAAAATTGCTCTCACCAGTAAAACAGAGAAGAATAAAAAGCTTTTGCTTCATGATAATTTGGTATCTGGGGAACCAGAAAAAATTAAATCATACATTTAAAATAAATGCAATAAAACATCAAATTTAAGTCATTCATTTATGCAACTTAAATAATGTAATCAAGATTTACACTATTATACTGATTATACAGTTGTGTTACATAAGTTAAAATTAACAGAATGGAGAAGCACAATCAGACTAAAACTTCTGTTAAACCCAATATTATAATTATCAGTGCAGATAATATTACATGATATCTAATAACTTCCCAGAAGACTTTATTTAAAACTCTACAAAATAATGTGAACATTTATAATAAACCCATTCATAAATGTCATGGAGTATGTTATAAATAAGATTTAAATGCATTATTGTTTCACCTCTTTACACTGCAGGGACCATAAAATTTTGGTAAGACCTCAATTCAGTGTTTAGCAATTCATTATTTATATTATTTATTAGGGTTTAAAAAATATTCCGCTGATTACTGGCTTATAACTGGTTGATTACAAAACTGTTAAATAATTAAATAATTGACAAACAATTCTAACAATAATATTAAACTTTAAACATAAAAAAAACTTACCTGTACTACGAAAATCTAAAGACTGGTGTTTTCACTAGCTCCGTTTTAGATCTTCACCGCTTGCACACAACTCTCTAAAATCCTCATATGTTTACTTACCTGTCTTCTGAAATAAGTAAAAACTAAGACAAGCACTGCAGAGACTGATTTCCATTGTGATTTCACTTTTTCCTTAGACTACAGAATGTCTGTTTATACACAAGCAAATACTGACCTGTTGGCCTCAAATTTCAGCACAGGTGGGAACTGAATGAGTTCATTAGATTCCCTTTGATGTGGAAGAGACATGTGCCAATAATTAGATACAACATTTAGAATTCTGTTATCATGACTGCTTTATAAAGTCACCACTGCCTCTTATTGCTAACTAGGAGGCAGCAACTTTGGGTGTTTGAGATCAAATGTAAAACTTTGGGGAAAATAGAGGGACAATGTAATCATTATTTATAAATGATAGATTATTTAAACTGCACTACAGTGAACCCATTTAAAGTTCACAAAATTAAACTACAGAGCATTATAATAATAAAGGATGATCTAGGCCATAAACAAGTCAGGGTTAGACTCCTCCACACCTTGTTAAGAGCAGTGTGACTATTTGAATACATTTTACTGGCAAATAAAAAGTATTGGTGTTCTCCATTGTTGGTATAATATAGAAAACAAACTTTCCTGTTGGACTTGTCAACTAAAGGTACTGTTTTAAATAGGAAAATAAGTTCCACCTAGGACTCACTTTCAATGTCACAAAATGAGTCGCTGAGTTGGTCGGGTTAAATAAGTTAAACCTAATGTCAGTACTACTTAACAATTCAATAACGCCACAATGCACTTAGTTTAAAATCAAAAGTTCCTGATTATGCTACAAATGTCTAGTAGTCAGCGTGTAAATAGAACTGCAGTCAGCACTTCTGTACATTACCTAGTGTAGATGTTCTGTAGATATTGGCTTAGAGTAGGTGTCCCCTTTTATAGATGTTTTTTGCTGTTATTTGACTTGATAACTTAAAAATTCATGTGGTTATATGCCTACCAAAACACATAAAACAGGTGCATGTGGTTATACATAACTATGTTTTACCAACAAAATAAATCTAATATGTGGATCTGCAGAATGTCAAGTTCAGCACTTCTGTTTGTTACTAATAGTTCTGTATAGAACAAGTACAGAACAAGTATAGAATGTAAATACAGCTGCAAGTGCAAATTGCAGGTTTAAGCACAAGTAAGCAGTACGCCTGTGGGAATTTGTGTGTTGACATGACCTACAGTTCCTGAGCTGTGTACATTTCTTGCTGAGGGTTCTATACAGACCTGTATGCAGGAATAGAGGAGAGGCAGTGGAGAATGTGAGGATGATTACATTTCTCAATTTAAAACATATATAAATATAAATACAGATTTAAAAAACTATTTAAAATCATACACATTAATACACTAGTGCCCCACTTGTGCCTGCGTCGCATGTTTTCCCCGCATGCTTTCTTTTTGCGCATGCGCATTCAATTATTTCTTTATTTCCTTTTTATTTGTGTCGTTTTGTTTCTTTCTTTTTTTTCTTTCTTTCTTTTCCGTGAATCAGTAGTGAGATGTGCTGAAGTACAGAAGTGAGAATTAGTGTGGACCATCCGGAGGTAAACTAAATCTTATTGTAGTTATTAAAACCCTCTGCATGCTGCTGTAACACCTGTTTAATTAATTCATTATTAATGTCACTCTGTGTCTTAAACACACTCAGATCTGTTGGCTGGAAACTTACTTCGCTTTGTTACTTTACATTTATTATAAAAGCTAGTTGTTGTAGTTGTAGTAGTAAAGCTTTTTCACTTTTATATTGCTGTAGTTCCGCCGTTGACAAATAGCAGCCTGTATAACTTTATTTGACCGTCTTACATACGGTGAAACGAGGTCAGGTTAGGATCAGCTTTATTGTCAATAGTCAGTAGAAGACACGAAATGCAGATAGCATCAGTTAGTTGATTCAATATGGCATATCACAATACATTTTGTGTAATATAGTAATGTTGTCAGTGTTGATGCAGACCTGTTGGTCCTCTAAGGCTCCACAATGCAAGTGCATCCTCAGGCAGAGATCAGTTACTTCCATTACAGTCAAATCTGTTTGATTTCTCACATTGCAGTGCTGGCACACGGTAGTCTGACTGGATCTTTGCATTGGTGACTTGGTGTTAAAGTATTCCTAAAAACGTGGCTGGTAAGTGTACATTTTGTGCAGTCTTTTTTTAAAAAACATTCCATGGTGTTTGTGTGGGACTTTGTGGCCTAGATGTAAAGGTTTTGCCTCTGGATCTAGAGGTTGCTGGTTCAAATCTTGTCTCGGTCAAGTATCAGTTGCATCCCCCTGTAGGTGGGGCAAGAAGTAGTGAGTTTGTGGGTGATAGTTTTGCATATATAGAAACATTTAATGGAGAACATTTTAAGTCCACATTTTTATTTTTCCAGCTACATGGTCGCTTGTTTAACAGAAAACAAAGCAAAGAGTTGGAACAGAACCCAGATCTGCCTGCAACCATTTCTACATGAAGGACTCTATATGAAGCTATATGATCACATATACAAGTTGTGTTCTCTAGACATTTTGTATACCTAATCCTCATGTAAACACTTAGATTTAAACCCATCTACCACTCAACACATCTACCAAGCCATGGTTCTATGTCAATGTCAAACATATCTCTCTCATAAACTTTAAAATTTTAGCTTTAAAATTTAACCTTAAGAGTTAGAAGTTTAAGATTTAACCCACACGTCCAAAAAGCAAGCGCATGGCGTGTCTTTTGGGAGTGTAGTGGTTACCATACCTGAGGTCCTGGTTTATTTGCTGGGTCTGTCTGTTTAACTTTAACACAGGCGTTCCCATGTATGACATCAGTGGTTTAAAGCCACACTATCATATGACTGCTTTTCTACCTTGTCCCATCTTAGCCACCGCCCCTGTTTTACCTGGCCTGCTGCCGCTGCATGCCACACTTCCTCTTTCTTTTTGCATATAAAACTAGTAACTGTGTGCCATCCTTTTACCCTAATAGCAACATTTCGCAACCTGCCTTCATACATTTAAAGTTCTCTACTAAACTTGTCAGCAGCAACTCTAACATCCCTCTCCCAAACCATGCCATACTACTTAAACAGCATGGAACACCCAGTCACTTACCGCATTATTTTCTTATCACGTTACTTATTAACCTTTCCAACCTCTGCACCTCATTAACTGGCACCTCATAAACTGTCAGTGGCCACCTTATACGAGGAAGCAATCCAAACTGAAAACAACACAATTTGAATTTACTTGGCAACAAAGACTTTATCATTCAATGCTGCACTGTACCATCTTCCTAAACTCTTGTCTGTTTTTTCCAGGATAGTAGGTATTACCTTTCACTCCATCAAGAACCTTTCTTGCACCAGTTTCCCTTTCACAATAGACACTCCTAGACTTACTGGGTTAAACCTTCACCCTTGCCAGCCTAAGGTTATTATCTAACTTCTCCAACAACCACTGTGAACATGGTAGAGTAGTTGTTAGCATCGTCATTTCATCCATGTATGCCCTAATTGGAGGTAGCCGGGTACCGTTGTGCAACCTCTTACCTCATTATCAACTTTATGCCATTGTAAATGCTAATGGAGAGACTGCGCACCCTGCTATTACACCTATTTCCAACCATTGCCATGCTGTGTCATACTCCCTTGTAGTAAAGCAGAACTGAATATCTTCAAACTAAGTCTTATCCAGCCTTGTAATCTTATCTGATACCTGGAAAAACTTAAATGCCTTCCCTACTAAGGCATTTGGCACAATACTGAATGCATTAGCCAAGTCTAAAAGCACCACATGGAGGTCTCTTCTCTCTGTCTTTGCTAACTGAATCCAATGCCAAATCATACTAGCTTATTAGCTCTCAGATATGTAGCCAGCCTCTTTGGAATTACACTAAAGAAATCTTGCCTTCCACATTAAGTAAACTAATAGGGTGAAACTAGTCGATGGAGACAGAATCCTTCTCTTTTGATATAAGGATACCCTTTGCTCTTCACCATTCTTTTGGAATAATCTCTTTATTCCACAGTATAACCATGGTCCTCCATAAAAACCTCAAAACATCATGGGGGAACTAACATCCATATCACACTGTATCTCACCTAATGGAAGAATATCTGCTGGTAACTCCAGCTCGTTTTCCCCTTCCCTTTCTATGAAAATGCTCTGAATGCTTGGTAAACATACAGTATGTACATGAAGTGAATAGCGCAGTATTAGGCCGTGCAAATATACAGATATGATGAATATTGCAACATTATATAACACGTACAGTGTGTAATTAAAGTGACGTAATTAAAGTGACTGTGATTTCAGTAAAGTTACAGCCTATGCCACATTGCATATTTCAACCAATAGGCTGCTATCCAAAGAAAATAACCACAAATGATAAAGGTCCAGGTCACTTAGTAAAGTGAAAAACACTATCATTATTTCCAGAGAAAATCAACTCAATTACAAATTCAGTACACTAGCAGCTCAAGTAATCCGGATCTGTTGTATGATTAGGAACCTGTCTGTGTTTCACTGGGTTACACCTGGTTGAGTGCACTTGCCAAATCAGTGAATGTTCAAGTCAAGTAATAATAATAATAATACATTTAATTTTTATAACGCTTTGACCATGAAGAAGTGAGTTGTTTACAAGGGTTGTGATGTGAGGGAACAGGGCAGAAAGACAAGCTTTAGTTAGGGTTGTTGGAAGAGGATCAAGAGAGCAGGTTGTAATTTTGGAGGTGGTGATGATATCTGTGATAAACGATGAATCAACAGCATTTAAAGTAGAGCGAAATAAAGATGAGAAACTGGAAATGGTATCATGGATAATCAGGGGGGACAGAGAAGAAGTAGGAGAAAGTAGAGAATTGCCAATTCTAGCAATTTTGGATACAAAAAAGTTCTTCTTGCTTCATAGTAGTTGATTAGTATATCAGAGAGAGGTGGTGACAAACTTAACACTTTTGGTTTTCCAGGGTGCTAGTGGATTACATACAAGACAGTATGCCTGCTTTACTAGCTGACACAGCTGCTGCCTTAGAGGGGGAATTGGAGTTGCTAAACCTATGTAGTCTAAAACCCAGATTTCAGATTAGTATGCAGTAAGTACTTTAGCACTTTAGCACCTCTCTCTGATATACTTTAGAGGTGCTATATACTTTAGCACCTCTCTCTGATATACTAATCAACTACTATGAAGCAAGAAGAACTTTTTTGTATCCAAAATTGCTAGAATTGGCAAAGATAAATAAGTAAACAAGAAACAAGCAACCAAACAAGAAATACACATAAAAAGAAAATTCACAGTCTACCTCTACCTGATTTGATCTGCTCTTTAAATCTGTATTTGTATGTTTCAGTGTCTATCTGGCTTTTATAAATCCTTAAGTAACAATGCCTTATTACACTATTTGATGTAAAACAGTCGTACTTGCTGACAATGTACATCATTGAGACTGATTTCCATCTCACCTTCATTTAGGACCTGAGAATAGCTACAAACCTGTTCTCCACAATCTAAAAAAAACAATTGACACCAGAACATTTAGATCATAAATCTGAGTCAGGGGTTATTAAACATGAATGCAATTACAGACCAGATGCACACTTGATTGTATCCATGTCTGTATTCTCATAATTTTAAGTAGTGTATTTAGGATCTTTTACTGTGAGTAACATTAGATGTTTACCTTGCTTGATCAGTTCCTCTAATTAGTGGGTGGACATCATACGCAGACCTGAAAGAGGTCATTTCACCAAGTAGTTGCATGTTTGAAATTTTAACCCAGTTTCACAATGTAAACCAACCTTTTGGGGTCATTTTATTAAAGGAGGCTTCCTCCAGACCCCCTCTAGTGATGCCCCTGCCAACATCAATAAGTAAAGGTTTGATTTGATGAGCATGTATTTGTCTCTGTGAGCATGTACATTAAGCATGTTTCATGCAGGAACCATACTAACTACCTAAAAAAGAGGCACAATTTAATCACTGGCTATTGTCAATAAAGTGAGCTGCAGGACAAGATTGTTAAATAAACATAGATAATTCTTTAATTTAGACTTTTCTGAAATATTTATATGTGAATATTTACCAAGTAAGTGTGTTTAACAAAATAAAATATCACTAACAGCCCTGGTTCCAGTTGCCATATTCATCCAATGGACCGTGTCTTATAATTATGACAGACATGACATGGCCTGTTGCACAGAATTACTGCAGGGTGATATATGATGACTTGGCAACAATCCTAATTGATACTGATTGGTTAAGGTTGAAGAAAGAAGCAGCAAGTAAAGGTCTGGATCGGATTGTACAATGGTGTCAATAGCTAGTGCTGGTCCTTAAACATCCTTCTGAAGAATGTCACTTGTACAACCTGGGTCTCTGAACAGCCTGATAATCTTTATGGAAAACAAGCATGTGCTATAATAGGTTACTATGACAAATGGCATCAGTACTAAACTGTCCTGGTTTGATGCTCAGACTGATTGCCAAACACATCACACAGACTTGGCCAGCTCTGTTAACAGCTCAGACAACAACATGTTAGAGCAGATAAAGAATGTCCAGGGTGATTCCTGGATTGGTTTATACAGAGACACATAGACGTGGTAAGACAGGACAAATGCTTTAAATATCAATACATTACAATACAATGTTTTATTTACCCTGCACAATGCAGTACTATTTCTTCTGTCACACCAGTGAATCAATTGTTTTCTCGGCTGTCGAGTCAATGCTAACCTAAAATAAACAAATAAATGATTTAAAAATTAGCATGTCCTGAAGGAAATGTTGCTTAAAAAGTGCTGATGTGTGTGTGTGTTTATTCCACAGTTTTCCCGATGAGGAGTCAGATAATGAGACTGCAGGTCAAGTCTGATAGTCTCACATCCATGTTAGAGCAGATGAAGTAGAAACTGAATAAAGACGGCATGTTAGAGAACATCACTGTGACCTGGAAAGTGCAGCCAGATAGAGAAATCTTCAGAGATACATGGAAGTGGTCAAATGGGACCAAAACTTCAAACATTGGAAAAATGGATAATCTGTAATGTCTAAATGCTAATTTTATGGTCAATATTTAACATTGAAAATGTTCAGTTTTGCTGCAGGAAGACACTGGAAAAAATTATAAAGGACAAAGTCATAAAAGGGCATATTTAAATACTGGGTTTAATGGTTTAGTGTAGTAAATTTTGTTTCATAAACTTTGTTTTTCGTTTCATCACCAGTTCCATGACCTTAGTGTATCACTTGTCTCTGTCGCCCTCTAGTAGCACACAGCATTATAGCATTTGGCTTTCATTCGGAGATTTTTGGTTCAAACCCCACTATGGTCAGCTTTTGCACTGATATTAGAGCTTAATTAGCAGCTTTCTTCATCTGACAACTGTGTAATAAAAATTCTATTTACATTGTTACAGTTGGACTGGTGATACTTAAATACTGGTTTTAAATAAACTCTTAAAAGTGGGAAAATGTGTATGGTTATTATAATAAATAATTTCACTTTGCTTGAATGTAATTTTTGTCTTGGTAAAAAGAAATATTTTGATTGAAGTTAAATAAAAAAAATAAGATTTTAAATAAATTAATTTGTAATTTGAGAAAAACTAATTAAAATTAGGTGTAACAAATTAAAGTAATTTTTAAAGTTGTTTCAATGAAACTCTTTTTTTCAGTGCATGCACATTAGGTTGATCTGTTACTGTAAATTGCCTGTAGATGTGAATGTGTTCATGAGTGTGTGTTGGCCATGAGATGGATTGGTGACCTGTCCATGGTGTACCCTGAGATTGGCTGTGTGCCTGATTGGCACGTTGTGGCGGATAAGAAGAAGAGAAGAAGAAGCATTACTAATGAATTATAATAAATCTGTTGCACAATGAGAAGTTAATGGTGTTACAGGGAAATTGCCCAATAATATTAGTTACTTTGTACAGGTGCAAAAACTTAAGACCTAGATCTTTTGATGCAGAAAGCAAACTTAAGGATTAAACAGACTTTGTAGTTCACTGATAAACATCTTCATGGTCAGCTGTGACCCTTTCCTAATTATTCTATAGTACATCAAGGAGACAAAAAGCCTGGAGTTGATTACAGGTGTTGAATTTTTATTTGAAACATTTGGCAGACAATTCTCTATCATACATCTGCCTGGGTCGGGCTGTATAATCAGCTGGCACTGGACCTTAGATGATCTCCTACTTATTTAACTGGGCAGCCTAGTTAACTCTGGACAGCCTAATAATGCTCTGGGGATAAAAGTGTGTGTTATGATATCTACAAATAGTAAAAGGCTGGATACATCATGAGCCTTTGTAAGAGCCTACATGTGCTATGATGGTGAGTCAATATCCTGGATTATTGGCTGGTTTTTCAACATGAATTAGCTATTGCCTATCAGTTTACTCATACTAGTATATGATTAGGTTAGATGACCCAAGAAGGTTGCTCTACCTTACAAAGTAATATAATATACAAATAATAGGTCTAATATTGTGATAATGTGTAATATAATCATATACAATATTGGTGTCATAGTTTTAGTGGAGGGAGGTGCAGACAAGATGTTTATCTATTTTTAAAAAATTTCCCCCATTTCACAGCTAATTTCAGTAGTGTAAGCAAATTCATCACATACAGTAGTCTAGTGACAGGGCTGTAGCTCAGTCTTACTGCAGAACTCAATAAAACTGACTTGGACAGTGCTCTGGACAACTCAGAAAACAGCTTGTCAGCACAGTGGGGGACTATCCAGGGTAATTCCTGGGTTGGTTAATATAGAGAGGGTTGGAAGTGGTCAGACAGAAGCAACATTTCATACCTAGGATGGGCTACTGGAAAACCGAATAATGCTGCAAAAACTATTTTTTCAATTAATTATAACAATTATAAGTTTGGTGTATGTGTATATAATGTAGGAGTAGCAATTTAGCTACTAAACATTCATTGAATCATTTTAATGCAAAAATTAAAATTTAAAAATTTAAGTGCAAATTTGCCCACAAAGGGATAAATTCCTAGCACATAAAAGGTTTAGTAATGTAATGTGTCATTACAATAATAATTCAAAATGGTTTCACCATGCAGTAATTGAATTTTTTAAATTATTTTAAATTGAGTAGAGTAGTTGCTCTACAACAAAATAAAAAATGTTAAAAAGACTTTGTTTGAAAATACAGGCCTTAAAGTAAAAATCACAAAGTGAATACACAACAACAAAAATTGTGATCACTGAAACAAAACTGAGTACACCTGTGATTTCCAATTAGCCTAATTGCATAAACCTGGTTATAAAATGACCTGTGAACAACAGAACCATTTTGGACCTTACAGCTGTGTTTATCTGCATGACTCCACATGGAAAAGAATTACTAAAGGAACTGAAAAATCTGATTCCGAGACATCATAATGATGAAAAAGGATACAGAAAGTTCAATGATTAACTAAAAATCAGTTGTGGTGTTTATGGCTGTAAAAAGAAGCTGTGTTAAAGCTGTATAAAGAAGTATAAATTAGTCCATTTAGACCAAAGCAAATAATGAGATACTAATGTGTTAATAATTACAATAATATTAAGTAATTATAATACTATATAATAATACAGTAATTAAATCCCGATTCTGTTCTACAGATGAAGCAGACACTAGACCAAAATGGGATCTTGGAGAACACCACAGTGTACTGGAGGGTTCAGCCAGATGGAAACATCTTTCACAAGAAAAAAATGCATGAACCTTTACATGTAACTCTTCACTATGTAATTAACAAAACAGATCATATTTAAAACACTTTAACATTTAAATTTTTATTTAATCAAATAGATCACATGAGTAGAAGGATTATACATAACTATACTGTGTCACTGTGATATTCAAGCCATCTGTAGACTTTTTTAGATTGCAGGCAAAACCTGTAAAATGTGTGAACTAAGAAAAGCGGTAAACATCAAATATTAATTACTCTTTTATATATTATTTGCTCAAAGGTAACATATAGTAACTTTTACTGTCTATATTATTACAGCGTTGTGTCTTTACTACGGTACACAAG
The DNA here is from genome assembly GCA_028565595.1 of Duopalatinus emarginatus. Taxonomy (NCBI): domain Eukaryota; kingdom Metazoa; phylum Chordata; class Actinopteri; order Siluriformes; family Pimelodidae; genus Duopalatinus; species Duopalatinus emarginatus. The sequence goes on along the minus strand of JAOVVF010021176.1, from coordinate 1,719 downwards.
CTGCACAGGCCAAGGCTCTTATCTACTATGGATAAATGTAACTTATGGGCCATTTTAAGATGGAAGCATAAATGTGTTTAAGGTGGAATGGAAAGTGTGAACATAAAACTAAAAGCTTAGTACACTGATGGCTGTAGAAGTGAGAAATTAGTTGCCCGGTGAGTAGTTCTACAGTGAACTTAAATATTTATGCTGTGAATCAATACACTGAAGATAAAATTCTGTTTTTTCACTTAACATGAGTAGGTAAAATGGGCGTTTATGGGCTGTAAAAAGCACAAGGAAGTCAACCTAAACTTTTGTGGTCAATTTTTTAAGGTAAGACTAATTTCATATAATCTTTTTCATTAGGCATTGAAGCTACAGTTACATTGTTATTTCCTATTTATTCGGAATTGCTTTATAAATTTATTAAATTCATTCAATTATCAGGACAAGAAAGCTGATGTCAGGTAGCATCCAGTAGCGCTGTGTGTTTTTGTGTGATTGACTAGCTGGTAATTTTGCTCTAGAATGTTGTGTGCTATGTACCACACATTACAGAAAGCAAGCAAGACCCGATGGTCCCAGAACAGCACATGGTGTGGTGATGCACCCCTACAGGCAATACTGGCTTCTAGAGTGCATCCTGACTTGTGGAAGTGAGTACAAAGGGTGCTTTTGTGCCCAAATAATAAAATAGTATTATTATTTTAAATTATAATAATAATCCTTATGACTTGTAAGAAATAATAATAATTTAAGAGAATGTTCGCAGGCACGGCTCAAACCCGGCGGCAAACTAGTGCACTTACACAGTGTACCACCAGGCTGCTTTGTTACACACTAAAATAAAGCAGCAGGAGAAGGATAGACAAACAAAAAAACGCTCTTACATGTTGCCCCTGATTGCCCGTTGACCCACTGGGAGTTGCAGTGCCACAACACCATCGGGAACTGCAACTGGTGGAATGGGTCCGACCAACCCCTAACAATACATTGCCTGAATAGATTTAGGATGCCACCAGCCAAGCTGTCTGCGACTATGCCTTATAACAATTTCACCGAGTTAAGAATTAACCATACACGTTCACCATCTGAAAGCAAAGCATCTTCTACCACAAACACCCCAGGAATTTGCCATGTGCCTGAAAACTGATATCTTTCCAAAACCCTGTTTGAATCAAAATGAACTATTTTGCCTTACTGTGTTTTGCACACAGAAGGAATGTGACCTCCGCATTGAACCCATCCATGCAGTGACACACACACACACACACACACACAAGTAAACACTAGGGGGCAGTGAACACACTTGCCCAGAGCAGGGGGCAGCCCCAAACCATGGTGAAACTCAAATCAAATATAGAGAATGGTTTCTTTATTCCCTTAGGCAATATGTTTTGTTTCCTATGTAAATTATTTGGGCACAGTGATCTTTTGTCTGAACATGAGCAATAAAAATGCCACAGAAAGACTGTGTGCGTATATTATGCTCTGTGGTTGTACTGGGTGTATGAAGTGGGTTTTCACAGACAGAATCAGTCAGATCAAACTGACAAAGTACTTTTCACTTAGTGTCAAATCGACTGTAGACATTACACAAACAAACCTTCTCAGATTCATTATGCAATATGATGTGTTATATGATGGCTGCATCATGGAGCATTTTGTCAAGTTTTTACCAATTAACTTATTAAGGAGAGTCACTTTGCCAGTCTGTTCTTAGTGCGCTCTATA
>JAOVVF010021078.1:0-13388 GCA_028565595.1 Duopalatinus emarginatus | reverse complement strand
TCCACCAGTTCATGTCCTGTATTCATTCTGATGGGTTTGTCCTCTTCTAACAGGACAATGGACCACCACACACGTCTCGAGAACACGTCTGGGGTGCCGTGTAACTCAGGAGGTCTGGTATTTCTTTATTTATGCAGCCCTATGCTCCCTACAAAAGATGTTTAACCAGAAATACTGTTGAATGTAGTCATGTAAACATCAAGTATGCGACTGATTGGCTTCTAGGGTTTCAGAGATGTTTTTTTTTCTCCTGACACCGAGATGGTGACCTTGTCAAGTCCACTGCTGTTCCAGCTGCAGAACAACTGGGCGGCGTCGCCCCTACCTCTGGAGTGTGTACTCGGGGGTCCAACTTGTTACTAGTCCAAATTTGACATACTTTGTATTGAGAAATGCTTAAACAGTCTGCATGAGCCACCAGTCCAGCTGTCCACAGGTGAAACTCCACACCATTATTCCACCCAGGACTCGTCAAAAAGTCGCACAAATGACCCGGAACGCAGATGACGGAAATCTGCGGGGACCGAGTCCTTGTTTTGCTGCGCCGGATAATTAATTGCAGGTCTGCTAGAACGGGTAGCATTACATAATTGTAAAGTCGTTCGGGTTTGGATCGTCAGTCCAGCCTTCTCCAAACCTATCAGACATGATGACAAGACGGCCTCCACCACCTGCGTGTGGGAACTCTGGGAACAGGGAATGCTGGGTAACTGAATACACCTCGGTGCTGCTGAAAAGGCAGTGTCAGGTTTGATCTGTGTATCAGTCTACCGCATCAGTCCACCCGAGCGTGATCACATGACTATCATGGTTGCCTATCAAACCCCAGAGTCATACAGACTCCTAATATCACAGACAGATATAATCTTTACCTATGAGGTCCGTCTTTAAACTGTTACTACAAGGTTTAAAGTCCACAGTCGTGTTGTATCGTTTCCCGTCACTGGAACTAAGAGACTCGAACTCCGTGTCCCTGTACATAACAACGTGGTGTGTTACGGTTGGACTGGAGGAACTCGAGTCCTGACCTCCACACTGACTGAACCCCAGACCTCACGTACACAACGTCAGTGTCTGAATGAAGACAAATTCACACAGACACGTCCAGAACTCCCTCCCAGAGGAGTAATTAAAACGGTAATATTTGCTCCACAATTGATCTTTTCTTTTAAATCAGTTTGCAGAAGCTGCAGCGTTTACTTCTTTTCACTTTCACACAAAAATAAAAATAAAAACAATAAAACATGCAGTTTGACTAGGAGCTGCAAAAAAAAGAAAAGAAAAAAAACCAAAAACAAAAGTGTTCATGTTTCATTAAAAATAAAGAAACGGTGTCAAACATGATTTATTACTCTGTCTACATTATAATACAGATTTTAAACCAAATTGATCACATGACAACAGAGAACAGAAGAATAAGTAACAGGTCTGAATAAGGCAGAGCTCAGTGTGACCCTGACCTTGATCCTGAACTGTGGGAATAAACCTGTGTTATCGTTTAATAAAGAAAAACAGATTCAACATTTATTCATTTATTTTTGTTGTTTTTATCAAAAAATGACCTGGTTTATTTAGTCAGACTTGAGGTTGTGAACAGGGTGAACAATACGACCTGCTGTACTACAGACACCAAGAGTGGGACCTGTCTGTCTCTGTCTCACACGACTCCACACACACACACACACACACACACACACACACACACATACACACACACACATCACCGGAATAGAAAGGTGGACAGATTTATACAGGACGCTTCATATTGTCTGAAATGATGATAGTCAGTTCAGAGACAGAGCCCTGTTCAGTATGAGCTCCCTCATAATCATCCATCGTGAATATGAAGCGTGGAGCGGTGTGTGAAAACTAAAGTGCATGACCATGTGCTAGGACAACGCATAATTTTTGGCGTCCTCACCATCATACTATTTGCAAAGAGTCCAGTATAAACCTGGTTTTATTACGGACGAGACAAACATCTCAAATGTCCCAGAGTTCAATGTTGATATAAAGCAGAAATTTGGTGCATCAGCATTTTTCAGTACCACGGTCCACAGAAATACTGTCATACCGCCCGACTCTACGTCTCTAGATGTGTGTGTGTGTGTGTGTGTGGTGTATTGTCCATCAGAATGAATACAGGACATGAACAGGTGTAACTAGTTTTAAATTAAACACTACAGCAAACAAGTCTGCTTTCTTCATCTGACAAATTAATCAATATAACAACAAAAAAAGGCCAAATTGTTTTAACACAGTGTAAGACATTACAGTATAGACCCAAAGACACTGACTTTCATACCACACCTCAACAAAACCGTTACCATGATAAAAGGTCCAAACCAGGGTTGCTTCCCCAAGATGGGGAAGTCCATTTGGCCTTTTTAGCCTAGAAAGAAACACGTTAGGAATGGCTACAACAGCTCTCATGGTGGGATTTACAATCATCATAGGTAAAAGGGCCAGACGGGAAGGTGTGAGAACTGAATCTCCATAGGTTATCAGAGTTAGAAATGGGTCGACAGGATTGTATCAGCATTGATCAAACACAGCTGATGTCACACCTCTACAGGAGGTGGTATTTTCACACCTATATATAGTGTGTTCTTTCATTACTGTGTGTTCAGTCTAGCTCCGCTGAATCCGGGATATGTCCATGTGTTTCCTTACTGCTTTTCGTAATAAAGACTGACCGTTTTTCACCAAGTTCAAGAGACGTCCTTCCTTTTTTCTTACAACTGGTATGGGGGAACGGACCGGCAAGCTTCTGGTCACAAGGCTGGTTACCTAAACATCACGGCTTATAAAGTCTATATTAAAAAAAAAAACCCTCAACTGAATGATGGAGAAAGTGAACGTGGCATAAGCAAATGACTGGTCGAGGACTCACTGGCTGAACACGTGACATGACGGTCTCTAGATATTTACAAACCAACACACACACACACACAAGCTCCAGTGTTATTTACTCGAATTCACAGAAGGACAACGTCTCATCCACGTCTGATTGGTCGATGTCACATAATGCGACGTCTGATTGGACGACAAAGACAAATGAGACAAACGAGTGTAGCGGACAAACAGATGAAAATTTGTATGTAAGCACACTCCTAAACATTCCACAAGTTCTAGTCTTTGTCCAGTGTCGATATCTCGAAAACTGTAGGAGGAGAAAGAGACCGAAAATCAGGTGGAAAAATAATAATAATAACAATATTTGGAAGAACTGAGCAGTTACTGGATTGGACAAAGGTGGAGGTCAGTTCCACTGTCCAGTGGACAAAAGGGTAGTGTGCACTTCACTTATAACTACCCAGATAATCTAATGAGCAGTTACCTGCATCAAAAAAACACTAAAGTCGTCACTGGACGTAATTTTATTACAGTTTTATTTTTTATTTTTTTCCCAACTATAGTGTTGCGAAGCATAGTGTGTAAGTGTGTAAAGTGCACACTACCCTTTTGTCCACTGGACAGTGGAAGTGACCTCCACCCTTGAAACACACACACACATGCACACTAGTGAACACACACACACTAGGGGGCAGTGAGCACAGAGCAGTGGGCAGCCCCTCATCCATAGCACCTGGGGAGCAAATGGTGGTGGTGGTGGTGGTGGTGGGGGGGTGTGTGTGTGTGTGTGTGTGTCATGCTCAAGGACACTTGTGGATTGCGGGGGTCAAACCAAGGCTGGTTCTTTAACACAGCTGCCCCATAGAACTACAGAAAGTGGGAGTAAAGTGCAGATATTTAAGAGTACAGATTGAAGATTAGTGCACGACATCATAACACTGAACTAATCACACATGAAGCTCACTGCCAGCTATTTGTACCACTTAACTCAATCAAGCAGCTACCATCATCGGTGTGTAACGACGGAGGAAACGGATCACTTCATCCACCTTCTGTCCATGAGGACGGCGTGACGGGTCGAGAGTTTTCGGCTCGTGCAGCACTTTTAACAGGCCGTTACGTAAGCGCTTGGTTCCGCTAGCTTTGCTAACCAGTAGGAAACCTGACGCCCGTCTTAAAGTGGAAACCATCTTTAGCGAGGCAGCAGGACAGGTCCGTCTTGTTGCTAAGCAACCCAACTTTCCAAAGGCATGCGCACTTATCTTCCTAGCTTCTGCCACTTTGTTTTGCAATCCAGCAAAAAAAAAAAAAAAAAAAGGACAAGTTTCCAACTTGCATCAGGAGGACACACACAAGACGGCAAGTAATCGGTGTGTTAAAGGGTAGAAACAATAATATTAATAATAATAATAATAATAAAGAGATGGACATGAGAACTGTGTGCGCTGTATTTTGCCCACTCTCTGCATCTCTGAAGTGTGTGTGTGTGTGTGTGTTAGTGAGGAGGTCACAGAGCTTTTTCTGCCTCTGGGTAAAACTTTACTGCACTGCAGTTACACACACAGATTTACAATACTTGCAGATTTTCTATAAAAAAAACAGAAAATCTCCCTGAGTCATCATATTTCCAGTCAAGCAGCAGTAACATGAAGCCATACAGGCGATGCCATTTTGACTTTCTCACCCCTGCCCCCTCCTCCACCCCCCACCCAAACAACCCTCGAGTCACCCCCCTGGCCACGCCCACACACCTATATAAAAGACCCAGGTCCCAGTGAGCTGTAAACGATGACTATAAGCTGAAACATGTCTCCCAGTAATGCAGCTCAGCCACCGCAGTGCATCGTCTCCCAGACGCACACCGTCTCCTTGTCTTATAGGGCATCTGCTACTGTACTCTCGTTCACTTCACTTCTTTCAGTTTACTGAGATGAATCGAGACCTCACTGTGGACTCCTTGTACAACGTCGCAGCCACTCGTCCACAATGGAGTCGATCAACAGAGCTTCGTGTCAGTCAGTGGCAGCTGGAGCTCGTTCCCTCAGAGCTTTATTACAGTAAATCAGTCCAGACGTGTGTGTGTGTGTGTGTGTGTGTGTGTGTGTGTAGGGGTTTGAACATGTCCCTAAGGGTGTGTGTGCGTGGGGGGGGGGGCTTTTTAATCCCTATAATAAGACACCAGGAGCAGGTTAAACTACGGTGAGAAGACAGAGAGATCGTCTGATACACCAAATTGCCAAAAAAAAACCTGGTACACCAGTCTACTACTTGGTAGGACTGCAGTAGGTGTGAATGACTAATCCCCAAACTCAGATGAGTGTTCCTCTAACCATAATCTGGTGTCTCTAGGCGTGTTTGGTGGTACATTGTCCTATTAGAAGAACACACACAGTGTTCACCGGTCAGAGACGTCTAAAGGTGTCCCAGGGGCCGATGGGATAGCAGATAAACACTGTTATGAGGCTTCCGTATAGATGTCTGTCCCTTTATATATACACCGATCATCGGTATGTATTCAGCTCAGATGTCTGTACCAGTTTTATTTATTGTGTTATAAATAAACAGCTAATTAATGTTGAGAAATGCACAAATCACTTTTATAAATAAATGAAAAAACTTGACACAGTGATTTTTGACTTTACATAACTGTCTGAATGTGTCAATAAACTGATGCACTGAGAAACGAGAGCTTGCATTAAAAACTATCAATATGTTACAGCACGTCTGTTTTTTTTTTAATATATATTTCACACAAATCCATCGCATTTCCAGAGGTAATAATCTGACGAGCTGTACAGTTTCCCCTGGTTTTCTCCTAACAGTGCTGACAGTTTCTCTCTCTCTCGCTGTGGAGGAGAAAAACGCAGGATTATTGACGTGGGCTGCCGGAGGGACGATCGTGTTTCAGCGATTAAATAACCCAGTTAGCATCAACCCCAAGGCTGCTAATCACATCAGTGAGCCTGGATCATTGTCAGTAAAGAGACGAGGCGTATTATATTACTGTAATGTGCTTTCTGATGAGATCAAAATCAAACCGTTGTTTAGGATTAATTCAATTTACTCTCTTTAAAACAACATTTTAACAGACTAAAGGATTATTTTTAAAAGTTGACTCCCAGATTTATTTATATACGCTGGAGATTTTACTTTAATCAACACTGATTTTACCATCCACTTCCAATTTCCCCAAGATAATAATAATAATAATAATAATAATGTTAATAATAAAAGTTGTCTGAGAGTAACACGCGGCTCCTCCTACCTATACTTCATGCCGGTCCTAATGCTCTGGTCGCTGGAGGACGGAACGCTCTGGACGGAAAGTTGCCCGAGGCTGCGTGCCACCATGGCAACGGCTCTGAACTTGCTGCGTGTACCGGCATTCGGGCTGCTGGCGTTTTGCCGGTTCAGACGCTCATCCGTGCTGCGGCTCATGGAGCGGTGGTCCGTACATACGAACGACACCTGCATCCTGACCCGAACCGAGCGGTGCGATCACGACAAGACAAAATTCCTCTCTTCTACTCCTTCTACCTCACGCACACACACTTTACCACACAACCTAGCTGAAGCTGAATCTTCTGTATCTCAGTCCTGAGTGTGGAGGAGGACACGGCTGGAGCACCGGTTTCACTCGGAACCTCTCTTCACACGTGAGTCTGTCTGCGTCTTTACTCGTCCCATTGTGTCTGTGAGGCGTGAAGCTCGGTGATATCTCACACACACACACACACACTGACACACACTCCTACAACTCGACTGTCCGTAAAGCAGGTGCGCCCTGTCCACACATGCCTCGTTCTGCGTCGATCTTCCTGTGATCACGATCTCCGATTTGATAAAGACAAACAAACTAAATGGAAAAACTTGACGAGATGTCGGTTTATCTGGTGAGCTTGAAATCTGTTAGATTCCGCTGCTGAGGTGCAATTTAAAGAGAGAGAGAGAGAGAGAGAGAGAGAGATGAGGGGAGGGAGGGAAGAGGAGACTATACAAGCACTGCAGCAGAGAGAGAGAGAGAGCAGATAGAGATGAACAGAGAGGGAGATGCAAAGAGATTCAGAGAGATAAACAAAAGAGAGAAACAGAAATGAACAGAGAGATGAACAGAGAGATAAACAAGACAAACAGAGTGATGAACAGATTGATGAAGAGAGATGAACAGCGAGATAAACAGAGATGGACAGAGTGATGAACAGAGATAAACAGAGTGATAAACAGAGTGATAAACAGAGAGATGAACAGAGCGAGATGAACAGAGTGATGAACAGAGTGATGAACAGAGTGATGAACAGAGTGATGAACAGAAATAAACACAGATGAACAGTAATAAACAGAGAGATTAACAGAAACAGAGAGAGTGATGAACAGAGAGATGAGCAGAGAGATCAGAAAGATGAGTGTTAAGCTGTAGGTTTGTGTTCATCAGTGCTGTATATAAACATTTAGAAAGTAAAACACTCAGGAAAACAAAATCTTCAAACTGGAACATGAAGGAGGTTCATCCACTTAAACATGCTGACTACAGCACTTTATTAAAGAGAAAAAACACATCACCACAACCTCACACTTCTCCTTTACCACTGTACACTCCTCCTCCTCTACCGCTGCTGACTCCTCCTCCTCTACCGCTGCCGACTCCTCCTCCACTACTGCACACTCCTCCTCCACTACCGCTGCCGACTGCTCCTCCTCTACCGCTGCCGACTGCTCCTCCTCTACCGCTGCCGACTGCTCCTCCTCTACCGCACACTCCTCCTCCACTACTGCACACTCCTCCTCCTCTGCTGCACATTCCTCCTCCTCTACTGCACACTCCTCCTTTACTACTGCACACTCCTCCTTCTCTACCGCTGCCGACTCCTCCTCCACTACCGCTGCACACTCCTCCTCCACTACCGCACACTCCTCCTCCTCTACCGCTGCCAACTGCTCCTCCTCTACCGCTGCCGACTGCTCCTCCTCTACCGCTGCCGACTGCTCCTCCTCTACCGCTGCCGACTCCTCCTCCTCTACCGCTGCCGACTCCTCCTCCTCTACCGCACACTCCTCCTCCACTACCGCACATTCCTCCTCCTCTACTGCACACTCCTCCTTCTCTACCGCTGCACACTCCTCCTTTACTACTGCACACTCCTCCTTCTTTACCGCTGCACACTCCTCCTCCTCTACCGCTGCACACTCCTCCTTTACTACTGCACACTCCTCAATAAGAAGACGTAATTTAACAAAGTTATATATATATATATATATACATATATATATATATATATATATATATATATGCGCCTGTGTGGATATGTGCAGCCACTTTAAGGTCAAGTTCAGTAGCCCTGTAGTGTACAGAAGCTGAAGCTAAAAATATCAGTAGCAGGTTGGAGAGGATCTTTACAAACAGAGAAGACACTGAGAAACTGCTGCTCTACAGAATCAGAGCAAACCAAGCACACGTCCTCCACTTCTTTACACCTTGTGTGTGTATGTGTGTGTGAGCATTGTGAAGTCCATCTTGAACCTTGAACACACACACAGTGAAGAGAACATATGTACTATGCAGGTGTGAGACATGGTCTGGTCGAGTTGCTGGAGTCATAAATATAATTTTAAAAAACAGTTGTAATCATAAAATTAAATTGAATTTTTCTTGGTCACTCTTCATGTTTAGGGAAGTTCATGGTTCATTTCTAGTTGTATTTTAGGCTCAGGTTCTTGACTCCTGCTCGATCAGCACCGACTCTGGATGCTCTGAGTAACTGACTAAACACTTTTGTAAGTGTTTTGTAACATGCACCGATCAGCCATAACAATAAAACCACACCACTACTGACAGGTTAAGTAAATAAAGACTGATGATCTGAATCTCATTACAGGGACACCTGGTCAGACATGCAGGATTAGACAACATGTGAACACTTAGGTCTCAAAGTTAACGTGTTGGCAGCAGCAAAAATGGGCAAGTGTAAGAATCTCAGTGACTTTGACAAGGGCCAGATTGTGATGTCTACACGACTGGGTCAGATCATGTCCAAAACAGCAGGTCATGTGGGGTGTGTTCCAGTCTACAGTGGTTAATATTGACCAAAAGTGGTCCAGGGAAGGACAACCGGTGACCCAGTGTCATAGGTGCCAAGATTTACTGGTGTGTGTGTGTGTGTTTGATCCCACAGAAGATCCACAGACGGATGTGTTGTGAATGTTTTGGTCCCTCAGATCAGCTTGTGGAGTCCACGTCTTGGCAGGTCAGAGCTGCTCAGGCAGATGTTTAGGCAGGCGCTTTAAATATTATGGCTGATCGGTGTAGAAACAGTGTGTGATTGTAGACTTTGTCTGGTCACACCAGCGTTCCTCCTGGCTGTCTGACAACGCAGATGTCTCCACACTAACCAGTTGAACTGCACAGAGGAGAACACAAGCCTCTGGACAGTGACGTGTTCTCTGGCTGAATGAAACAACGCTGCGGGTCTCGTGTTTGACGTGTGTGTTAGAAAACCTCCTGTACTGTTGAGTAAGGAAGCTTCAGGGTGGCTGGAGCTCATAATGAACAGGACATCAGGTTTAATACACCTAAAGGAGGACAGGTCTGGTCGCCAGCATGCTGATTTATTCAAAATCACAATGTTACGTTTTAGTTCTACAAGTGTGTAATAATGAATCATGTGATCTGATGGAGCTGGTTAACCTTCATTTTAATCTGCAGCCTGTGTATTTAATGGAGTTTGTTAATGCAGTAAACACAGATCTGTACAGTGTGTGTGTGTGTTGGTTGTAATTTGATTATTGGGAATAGGGAATAATAGGGACTGTCGGTAAATGGAGGAAATGCAAAGTAAGAATTTCATTGTACAGTGTAACTGCTTGTATGCTGTGCATATGACAATAAAACTCTTGAATCTTGAATAACTATTACTCAGTGTTAAAGGTAAAAGTCAGAAATATTCCTGGTTTTGGAAGCTGGAGATGATTCGATTTGGTTGCTTGTTTAACACAGAGAGAGAAATGAAATCTGATATGGACAGAAGATGTTCTCACACACACACACACACACACACAGAGTCAGAAATGTAATAATTTGGTAAGGCTACACACTACAGAGGAGCAGAATCCATGACGACACAATCAGACTTCATCATGGTTTACGATGCTATCGCTACATTTTATTAAAAATAAGAATGGATTTTTTTTCTCCGGATTTTAATAAATCATCCAGGATAAAATCAACCCTCAGGACCAGGTTACGGATTATACGGTCCCGGTAACTTCAGCCGGGGCTCATTTTAATCCCTTCGCGTGTTGAAAATAACTGATGGCTAATCGTAATCACGCACGGGGCCGCCGTGTCGATTTCATCTTTCCATTCGTGACCTGAGAGATGACAATCGATTTAAAAAAGAAATAAAACATGGTGTCGGGTCCATCACTCGGACGACTCTGAGCTGGAATCAATGAGCAGCCGGAGATGATTTATAAAACCTCCATCAGCTCTGGTATTGATTAAACAAGAGTGATCAGGCACATGCGTCCTGATCTAAACATGAGATTGCATTTTATATCTCACACACACACACACAAACACACACACACACACACACACACACACACACACACACACACACACACACACACACACACACACACACACGGCCGTGACCAAAAGCCATTATGCAAATAGTGTTAATCACACTGAAGCGACAGCTGCTCTGCTCCCAGCTGTTCCACACACTCGTGTAAATGGAGTGCATATTAAATGCCAGTGTTTCCTCTGAGGTGTGTGTAAACATGACCATCCAGATCAGACATCCAACATGTTAAAGTGTCTTTTCTCAAAACAATCACGAGTTCTACGGTGCATTAAAAGCAGAGACACTCAGACACACGGCAGCGATCCATCACACCTCCGAACTAGGGAGTTTACGGTGATTAGTACCTCCTGAAAAAGATCTAAAGGAGGGACAGTCATTGAGGGAGGACCCTGGGGCCCCCAGGACCACAGCACAGAGGTGAAGGCTAGGCTGGACCGTCTGATCCGACCCTCTGGGACATACAAGACCTCTGAAGGTGCATTAGCAACAGATCCTCCTGTGTGTGTTGATTCTGTGATTGGTCAGATTGTTAAAGGTGGGGCGTGTTGACTGCAGAGCTCAGGGACACTAATCACTGACAAAATCGACAGTAATCATAAGAGCTGAAAAACGGAGTAAATTCACCAACACTTCATATTCATGGTCCACATACTGTTATATAACATGTCCATATAACAAGTCTACAACACATTTATAGAGGTCACAGACTGTCTTCAAGTAATATTCAACAGCTACTGAACTTCAGGGACACACCCACACCCAAACCCACACCCAATGAGTCCTTTTAAAGTAGCACATCATATGACAGACACTATCTTTAATTGTATATTTATATGTATATTTAAGCTAAAAAACCCTTGAGGCCGTCTCGATCAAAATCACAAGATCATCATTAACTACCCAATAATTATTATATAGATAATAAACACCAACACATCCATTTATAAGATTTATTTACAACGATGCGATCATTTACAGGCCAAACACCGCAGTCATAAACAAATGAGCAACATGTGTATGTGGCGGAGTGATATTTGGGACTTCGGTCCAAGAACCATTGTTGTGTAATAACGGCACTCATTGTATGTCTCTCGGCCAATCAGATTTCAGGGTCGGAACTGACTGTGGTTCAATACAACGTATAGAATTTGTTTTGTGTTTGTTTTTTTTAAATTACTGAATTTAAATAAAACATGGTATATATCATGATATGTATCGTTATCAGGATACAACATTTTGGATATCATAAGGAAATTAAACAGCCCTTTTTCTCATTTTTGCATGACCGTAAGTTCATCTACTAGTGTTGTTCAGCACGTACATCACGTACGACGCCGACTAGTTTCCGAAAAGAGTGGGCGGAGCTAAACAAGGGAGGGCTAAACAACAGTCTTTTTTAAGCTGTATTTCTTGCGTCTGTTAAAAAATAAAATGTTTTCTGACTCTTGATTATCATATTAAGTTAGGAACTTAGATTCCTCTAGATTCATGTGTTGGACACATTTGGTGATGCTGAGTTTAATACCTACGGATTATGTAATTATTCAATACGTATGTATGTGTAATGCAAAGGTGTCCAAATACTTTTGTCCATAAAGTGTATATGAACAGGATGCCTAACTGTGATTACAGCCTGTGATTGATGATTGATTTGCACTCTCTGTGCCGTGGTTTGGGGCTGCTCTCCGCTACGGGTAGGCAAATAGTTCACTTTCATTTTCACTGTCACATGCTGAACGTTCAAAGCCCCTCAAGACTAAAAGATCAGACTGCGGCGACTCTCCTTCTCTTATATAAGCACGAGTTCAGAAACGAGCGCTGATCCGAGATGACCCTCACTGTCACACTGAGGCTCACAGCGATGCTGGGACGTCTCTATCCATGTGACGACTTGCGTAACGTTGTGCCTCAGGACAAACTGCGGCTCCAAATGTCCTGCCTTGTTTCCTCACAGGGGAGGAAGAGGAGTGTGATAATTCACATACACACAGTAAAACATCTGGCCAGGAGTGTGTGGTGTAGAAAACTCCAGGCGCTGTTAAAGGTCAGCGGTAATAAAGATGTGAGCTGGACGGCTCTGCACGCGGGGACGCTGGGACATGCCCCTCAGAGTTCTACACTGGGATGTGGTCTCGGTTCTACATGGATCCTGATCTGTCACTGTAAATCCTGCAGCGATGTGGTGTGTGTGTGTGTGTAACAGGCTGTAAATCGGTGCAACTCTGAACGTCTGATCGTGTCTCTATAATGGTGTGGGGTTGGTTTGTTTTGTTAGAGGAACACTCATCTGAGCCTGGGGTTTAGTCATTCACATACAAATGATCAGATCTCGGTGTTACTGAACACCTCTGGAACGTATGTGATACACTGTGGGGGACAGAAAATCCTCCACCTCAGAACACAACAGAACTGTGGAGTGTCAGGAGGAAGTCTGGGGTTTATTACATACAGTAGGGCTGTGCGATATGACCAAAATATCATATCCCGATATAGGTCCCGTTCATATCCTGATAATGGTATATATCATGATGTAGCATGTTTTCTGTGGTGTGCTGCGGGGAAAAGACTCAAAACCCGAGTCTGCAGCTAAATAAGCACACGTTTCACACACCTCTGGTTGCCTTAACAACGGCCTTGTGAGCGTAAACTTATTGTTTGAGAAAGACGAGGAAAGAAAATAGTTTTTTGTTTTGTGAAAAAGTAAAGAGATCTGATTCTCTTCTACATTTTGTATTTATTTATGGCAAGGAAAAGAAAAATGACTTATTTCTGTTTATTGCATTCGGATTTGAAAGCGAAAATTAAATAACTAATAATCCTACCCGTTTGCGCGAGCCGCGAGCGTCCCCCTACCCGTTTGCGCGAGCCGCGTGCGTCCCCCTACCCGTTTGCGCGAGCCGCGTGCGTCCCCCTACCCGTTTGCGCGAGCCGCGTGCGTCCCCCTACCCG
>JAOVVF010021059.1:0-13389 GCA_028565595.1 Duopalatinus emarginatus | reverse complement strand
CTCACCTACTGTTTACATTCTGTAAGCATTTCTCTCTTACTCATTTCCTGCACTTTATCTGTAAATAATGGTAGTAACACTGTATTTTGCATTTCTGGTTAGATGCTAACTGCATTTCATTGGCTGTGTACCTGTACTCTGCACAATGACAGTTGAAGTTGAATCTAATCTAATCTAATCTAAAATGAAGGGATGAAATTTTCCACAAACTGTATATAAGCACACCTCTTGTCCCATGTCAAGATCTGTAGGAGAAGATACCTCCGGAATACCTTTGTGACTACTTCAAGGGTACTGAGTAATACGAGGGAACTACTCGTTTGATACAAACTGACTAAGTAACACAGTTCACCTTCAATGATGACAATATTAATAATAAAAACATACCTCAAAAGACTGTCTGATCATGTTAGTGTTATTGATTCCTCACAATAAGTATTAATGGTATAAAATATATATATTTAAAACGCAACTTTACTTATTTCTGTTAATATCAATCTATTCCAAAATTTGTAAGTCAGAGTTACCACATCTCTGATATCTTTGTAAAAGTTTCTTGACTGTTTTGTATGAACACATTTTATGCGTTTTAACCTGTTATATTTTGTACAAATTAACACTTCTGTAATTTTTTTTTGGAAATCATTAACTATCATATCATCAAACCATTGAACTCTGTCCCATGTTTGTACAAATTATCAGTTACGTAATTAATCATATCACATTTGCACTAATCACCTAATATGTAGCATTTTGAACAAATTATTACATCTGTTACACTTTTTGAACAAATTATTTTTCACATTTTTATACAATATGTAACACTGCTTTAACACTGTACCTATCTGCAGTTGATGTTTTTGCACATTATAGGGGATGAAGCCTTGAAGTGTACAATAACATGTTTGAAGAGGGAGATGAAAAGTAGTTGGACATAATAACGGAAAGTTTTGAAGACTTATGAAAGACACAAGTTCTTCACAGGTGTGCAAAAACCAAGAGAAACAATTGATAAGTATGTGCCGGAGCTGCGAAACTGCAGCACAACTTGTGAGTTTGGTGAGTTAACAGACTCTCTGATTAAAGATCAGGGATTCTGGATAGTGGGATTCTAGATAGTGTAGAGCAGCTGAGACCATGAAGTCACAGGCTAAAGAGCCAATAAGTGAAAACTGTACTGTGGATAATCTGAAGAAGCATGATAGGAAAAGCAGTAACATACAGAAAGCCAAGAGACTTGGGGAACCCAGATCCAGGCAAATAATGATGTAATTGCTGTGTAACTCTGCACTTGCTAAGAAAATGCCCAGTATACAGGAAAAAGTGCAATGAATGTGGTAAGCCTAATCATTAGGCATGGCGTTGTAAGAACTGCAAGAACTGCAGAGTCTAGTGCATGCAGTATGTGAAAATGAACTTGAGGAATTCTATGTGGACATGTTGTCACAAAATGCACAAAACCAAAAAGACTGGATGGTTCCACTGTAAGTGCAGAATAAAATGATACAGTTCAAGCTGGATACCAGAGCTCAAGTAAATGTAATCTCAAAAAGTGTTTAATAAACTGAAACCAAGACCCAAACTGCATGATGCCAAAGTAAAGGTACCAGCTATGCAGGAACTGATATTCCAGTTAAGGGTAAATGTCTTGCTCGAGTGTCATACAAAGAGACTGTGCAAATGCTGTCGTTTATCGTGGTGCCAAAAGAGGTTCAGGCAATACTTGGTTTAGTGGCATGTGAAAAACTGAATCTGGTAAAGAGGGTCCTAGAAGTTGAAATTGGTCCTGGAAATTACTATGACAGCTTAATGCAAGAATACAGTGATCTGTTCAAAGGACTGGGCTGTCTGCCTGGTGAGCACACCATTCGAGTTGACAAGATTGTACCTCTTGTAATACACCCTTGCAGAAAAGTGACATTTATGCTACAAGCTGAAGATGGAGCTGGACAGAATAGAAAGTCTTGGAGTCATTCAAAAACTCAATGAGCCTGCTGAGTCAGCTCTCTTGTAATAGTAACAAAAATGGAAAGCTCAGGATTTGTTTAGATCCAAGAGATCTCAATAAACCAATTAAAAGGAAACATTTCAAACTTCCTACACGCGAAGATATAATGGCTCAGTTAGCAACTGCAAAATTCTTCAGCAAATTGGACATTTCTTCTGAATTATGGCTGATAATGTTGGATGAAGCATGCTCTAAACTGTGCACGTTCAAGGTTCCGTTTCCTGAGGTTACCTTCTGGGATCACATTAGCTCCTGAGGTGTATCATAACACAATACATCTAGTCTACAAACATATTGAAGGAGTTGACATGTCCATGGATGACATCAATATATATGGGGAGCCACAAAAGAAGAGCACAATTCCAGACCCAAAAAGTCTTAGAAGCTATGCAAAAGGAAAACCTGAAACTGAACAGGGACAAATGCCGCCTGGTGCATCTGAACTGACATTTGTGAGAGACATCAACAGCAGTAAGGAGATCCAACCTGATCCAATGAAAGTTTCTGTCATTGAATATGCCGATACTCCAATACAAGAAAGATTTTCCCAATCTCTCTGAAAAGATTGCACCACTGAGATGGCTAACTGAAAAAAATGAATGGGATTGGAATCAGGAACAAGAAAAAGCATGGCAATAATTAGTATTAAGATTCTATGCATCTGATGCATCAATGGCTGGTTTAGGTGCAGTACTACTGCAAAAATATGTCAAAGACTGGCAACCGGTAGCATATTCTTTACTTGCGTTCTTGCAGGACAGACTGTAAGTGTAGAAACTGATCACAAACCATTGATCTCATTGTTTGCATGACTGTCCACTGGGCATACATAGGCTGATGATTAAATTCCAGCGGTACATGCTGAATGTGTCCTACATACCAGGGAAGTTTATGTATACTGCAGATACACTGTCCAGAGCTGTGGATCCGAAAGAGGAGACTGAGAAGGACCAAATCCTGAAACAGGTGGTGTTAACTGGATGGCTGCAAGAGAGGTTATGGTGTGTCAGATATCCAATAGTACTGGAATTGTAGAGCTGAGCTTACTGTAGTGAATAATGCGGTATACAAGGGCAGTAAGATAGTAATGCTGAAAGGTCTAAGAAAACATATGCTAGAGAAAGTCCATGAGGGACATTTGGGCATCAAGAAGTGCAAGAGAAGGGCACGTGAAGTTATGTTCTGGCCCAGAATCAACCAAGATTTCAGATTTGGTCTCATCCTGCCAGACATGCCTAAAATATCAGCCTAGAAATCCCAGTGACCCATTGATGCCACATCCAGTGCCTCAGAGACCATATCAGAAATTAGGTGCTGATTTGTTCAACTGCAACAACAAAGATTTTCTGATAGTCACTGATCATTATACCCAGAAGTATGTGGTTTTACCTTTACCATAGCAGAGAATATTATCACATGCCTGCATACAATCAATTACAGTCAATTTTTTCCAGACATGGTGTACCTATGGAGGTCTTTACTGACGACATCCCACAATTAAGCAGTGCAGGCTTCAAAGCCTTTTCTGAGGAATGGGACTTTGTACACACTACATCCAGTCCACATTTTCCACAATCTAATGAGCTAGTGGAGAGGTCAATTGTGAGAATATCTGTCAAAGAAGGCCTGCTTAAAACAAAGGAAGGCAGGACAGAGGTCATATGCAATACACACAGAGGATGGCACTGTATTAAGAAGAAATTGATGTGACATTTTGAAAGAACTAAAGATGTAGTGTAGTGTAGGAGATGTAATGATGTGCAGCCAATGAGAGTTTAGTTTCATTGATATCTAGAACTTATGCATTGGCATCCCAGATAGTGAGCTTTGTGTAATGACTCTGTTAAGTAACAAGTAAATGCAATTTCCTTTCTGTAATAATGGTGTGTTAATTGTGAACCTAAGACAGAGCAGATGCTATTTGTGATCTTCATGACAGGGGTCATCACATGATCAAAGCCAGTCACTTTTGCACATATTGCCTGCTGAGAGATGATGCAGTGGTAATGTAGAATTTTGGGAATCAGTGTCATTTTTGCATTGTGCAATGAATCCTGCATGTCGGCCAGCCACCAACACTTTTCCAGTGGTACCTTTTTCACCAGAAAGAACCTTTTCACTCGCTTCATTGTTGTCTTCAGGGGCAGTAGTATCAGGAGTTCTTCTTTTGTAGAGAAATCATAAAATACCAACTGGATAAACAGTATCAGCTGTGATGTATTGCTGTTATTTACAGACTCGTCGCACTGTATGCTGAACCACCTGCACTTAGCTAGATCCAGGTCCACAGCTGCTCTGTTAAATTCTCGGACATGGCTGACACTCTTTTAACCATCATACTTGCCATTGTAGTTGGACATCTTAGAGAGTGGAGATGACATTGCGACCATTCTTCTCACCTTTGTACAGAGTGTTTGCAATTATCATTATTACTCCTTCCAACACCTCCCCATCCGAATAGGCTTTGTTGTTCTTTATCAAAAAATGTGCAGCTCCAAATGAAGCTTCAGTTGCTTTTTTTTACTTATTCAGTGGCCTCATGGAAGCTTGCGTGACATACTGAAGTGTCTCTCCACATTGTGCCCGCTTTGTTGTCGCCACAGTCACCCTGCAAATAAGACATGCACACTTTTCTTTCACTATCCTAAAAAAAGGACTCTTCCTCCCAGTTACTGAGAAAATGATAAAGTTTCTTTCGCTTTTCTGCCATAGTTTTCTATGGGGTAAAACCACATCTGATGGCGGTTTGTCTTGAACTTTGACCCCAGATGAGGTCTATATATATAAGATGGAGCTCCATGGTGAAAAATGCCTACTGAAAACTGATTGGCTAATGACAGTCACAAAATTTGGTGTATCAAATTGTCAGACTTTTTGGGCATAAATTCGAGCACTAGTTTGCAAAAGTAGATTTTGCATATTATGCAAATTAGCTCAAAATAAGAGCCAAAGAAAAATGCATTTTGTCTGTCAAAAACAAAAAAAAAATTGACCTTGTTAGGACATGTGGTTGCTGAAAAACAGTTATGCAGGAATTACAGCTCTCCCTAGCGACAAATGTACAAATGTTGATAGGATACCTCAGAATCTTGTCTGAAATATCCCTGTGAATTTGTAAATTTTTTGACAAACATTTTTAAACAACTTTTAATTAGCAAATGGTGGCCATTTTGTTTACAAAAATCAAATGTTTTGATAATTATTTACTTTGAGTGTCTTCTGAATTTTCTAAGAATTTTTCCAGATTTTTTTGTGCATAAACCCTAGGAATAGTTCGCAATAGTTGATTTGCCTTGACCCAAGAAATCAGAAAAAAAATAGTTTGTGCGTTTTTTAGGAGATATGACACAAAATGCACAAAATTGTTTTTTATTGTGCTATAGTGCCACCATTAGGCCCTATGCTCTATGTACCTGCCAGATTTGGCGTTACTGCCAATTTGGTGGGCTACAGATTTTGTTTAAAACTATAATAATAATAATAATAATAATAAAAAGATATCCTCAAGCGGCGATTACGGGGTCCTTGCAGCTCACGGCAAAGAGGCCTGAAGCAGCCTATTGTCCAGTCTTTGTCAGTGCATTCAAATTTTAAAGCACACTGCCTGTGATTTTATGCAAGGATCAGATGTGTACTGCAGGGCGCTCCAATCACCAATGTTGTCCAAAGTTGGCAGCCCCCATCTTACTGTGATCATATTTAATTCAGCTTAAATGTATGTATGTGTTGATATGACCTACTTTTCCCCAATGAGTTATGCCCATTTAAGTTTGAAAATATGAAACAGATAATCATATGCATTGTAGCTAATTATGTGTTGTAGAGCCTTCCAAATGCTGATTTGGCTGAACTTTGGAATTCCACATCTTACTATGATTATATGTATAATATAATAATGATATATGTATAATCTGAGTTCTGTCCATTTAGGCTTGAAAATACAATGCCTGTACTGATGTGCAAATTAGTTAATTTGACACTGCAAGTTCTCCCGTTGGCCAATCGGACTCAAAATTAGCTTCTTTGCTAAGAATCTTAATTGGAATGAAAGTCCACAATTTCATCCTAATTGCACCTGAGTGCTCGAACCTCTAATAATAAGAAGAAGAATTAGAAGAAGAATTGTTGGACCCTAATAATAATAAAAATCAGAACAAAAATTTTAAATAAATTACAAATTAAAAATACATTTTAAATCTGACCAAACACAATGGCGTTCCAAGCATTCGAGTGCTCGGACACCTAATAATGAAGAAGAAAGAAAACTCTTGACAATTTCAAAAGGGTTTCAGCACTGTGTGCTTAAAACCCTAATAATAATAATAATAATAATAATAATAATAATAATAATAATAATAATAATAAAGAAGAAATAAAAATCTTGACAATTTCAATAGGGTTCCAGCACTATGTGCTTGGATACCTATAAATATATCCACAAGCGGCAGTTGTAGGTTCAAGTACGGATAAGCAGTATAAATGTAAATTTGTCTGTTGATATGGCCTACGTTTCCTGACTGTGCATTAAGCTTTGAAAACATGAGGCATGTGAATATATGCAAAGTAGGTAACTGTATATTGTACAGCTTCTCGATCACTGATCGATCACTTGATCACTGGCTGACACTTGGCACTCTTTCAACATCTGTGCTGTCACTTCTACTACTGTGTGTACATATCATGCTGTGGGTTCTATAACAGACCTGTATGCAGGAATACAGGAGCCCAGAGGAGAATGTGAGGGGAGGGGGTCAGCGGGGGATGGGCAGCTGGAGTGATCGTTTGAACATTTCTCGAGACCCTGGATTTATGAGCTGTAGGCTTTGAAAAAATACATCAAAATAACAGAGAAACAGTACATTTTCTGACATAATATTTAATTACAAAGTTGCTCATGACAGAAAGCTAAGTAACATGACACCAGAGGTTTGGGTATAGACTGTGTAATAACACAGTAATAGCATTTTTTTTTTGTTACAGATTTTTTAGTTTTTTTAGGCCAATCTACACCACACCATATTTTTGTACAACTCTTAAGAGTAGTATTATATATAACTGTGCAAAATATTGATATGATCTGAGTAAGGGCTAATGAGTTATATCAATATAATCTGAAATAAACTTTAATAAACAAGGCTGAAGATGTTTGTGGCTGAGTCGTTTCACTCCTGCTCTATTTTCCTGCCAAATTTGGTGTTTTTGGGTTGTACAGTCTTTGCTCCACAGTGCGTTTCAGCTGAAAAAAAGAAGAAGAAAACTCCTAACAAATGCATGGTCGAATACTCCAAATGTTGTAAAGGAGAAACCTGCATGACTGACCCAATTAAGCAACATAAGCAGAGAAGGAGAGTTGGTTGTCCATAGCAACTCCTAGACTGCGTACCTCTGTAACTGGAGTGATCATGGTTTTCTTAAAGGAAATCAAGAGATCATGATTACATCTAGTTACTCCTGGGCGTAGAGCAGCTCTGTCTTGTTAGGGTTGAGTTTAAGATGGTGGGCAGCCATCCATGAAGCAATGTCTGCTAGACATGCTGAAATCCAAGCTGAGACCTGATGTCAGAGGGAGGAAAAGAGAGGATGAGTTGGGTGTCATCAGCATAGCAGTGGTGGGAGAAGCCATGAGAAGTGATGACATTTCCCAGAGACCGGGTGTAGAGTGAGAACAAAAGGGGACCAGGTACTGAGCCTTGTGGGGCGCCAGTGGAGAGTTTGCATGGTGTGGATGTGCTGCCCCTCCATGTTACCTGATAGGAGCGTTCCTCCATGTAGGACTGGAACCACTTCCATGCAGTGCCAGAGATGCCAAGGTTGGGAAGGATGAAGAGGAGGATACTCTGTTTGACAGTATCGAAGGCAGCAGACAGGTCAAGGAGGATCAGGACTGATGAGAAGTCAGCTGATTTTGCAGCATGCAGCTTCTCTGATAATGCTGTGAGTGCAGTTTCAGTGGAGTGTGCTGGTTTGAAGCCAGACTGTTTGGGGTCCTGAAGATGGTTTGAAGAGAGAAAGGCGGATAGTTGATTATAGACAGCATGTCCAAGTTCTGAGAAAGGAATGAAAGGAGAGATACCAGTCTGTAGTTGTTGATGATGCTGCTGTCAAGACTGGACATTAAGATGGGAATCACCTTAGTGATCTTAAATGGAGCAGGTACAATTCCTGATGCTAAAGAAGTGTTAATAATGGAAAAGATAAAGGGAGATTGTCTGGAGCAGTGTAGAAGGATGGGATTTAGTGGACAGATTGTGGGACTGCTATATGTCAGCAACTGAAGTATTTCTTCTGTTGAAAGAGGAAAAAAGCATGTTAGAGATTCAGGAGATGAGCTCTAAGGGTGCATGATGGCCCAAGAAGACACAGAAAAGGAGTGGCAGATCATAATGTCCTTCTCAAAGAAGGAGACAAAATCCTCAGCAGTAAGTGAGATGGGCAAAGAAGGTGGGGGAGGGTTGAGGAGAGAAGAAAAGATACTGAAAAGCTTGCGAAGATCTGATGCCGATGTTTCAAGCTCCTCTCTGATTTTGCAGTGGCAACATCCTTCGAGAATTTGGCTAGTAGAGTTTGGTTGGAGAAAAGGTCAGATTCGTTAGGATTGCAATGGGTATTGGAGGAGTGCATGGTAGCCGGGGTGAGAGAGTTGGAAGGAAGAGAGAGGGAGAATGACAGAAAGTGATGATCAGAGCAGTGGAGAGGGGTTTCTTCTGGTCCTGTTACTGAGAGCAAGGCTGGCCTGTTAGGGTGGGACGGTATCCATCGCACTCGGGAAGGTGCTCTCATTTCTTGCAGCATAGGACATAGCCTTAGAACAGGCCTAGTTAAGCCTTGACAATCCAGAGCCAAGGCCAGAAAGCAGACATACAGGCTAACCTGACCGTCTGCTAGCTGCTTAGAGTTGTTATCTAGGTTTCAACATATTGAGACTGTGTCTTCCCCAAGCCAAACAAAAATATACCACTAAAGAGAGTTTGTTCTAATAATTTAATAAATATTAAATTAGACAATTCTGATTACATAGCCCTGAAGCTAGGACTATTAAATACTATTAAATATATCTCTTAACTCTAAATCACCTATCACAACCCTGAGTTCTGATTCTGATGAGCTACACCTGCTACAGCTGAGGCACCAGGAGATACAAGCAACCCCAAGTTCTGATCCCTCCTTATTATATTGCAGTCTCATCTGACCCACCATCGACATGGAAACCATGAATTAGATTACAGTTAGATTACAGACTATAATTCTCTGGCTACCTGCACTTTTATTTATAATTGCACTGTGTCACCCAAATGAGGATGGGTTCCCTTATGAGTCTAGTTTCTCTCAATGTTTCTTCCTTTTGTCATCTCAGGGAGTTTTTCCTTGCCACTCTCGCCACTGGCTTGCTCATCAGGGATAAAATTTCTAAAAATTCTATAAGTGTATAACCCTTTCATTATTTCTGTAAAGCTGCTTTAGGACAATGTCCATTGTTAAAAGCGCTATACAAATAAAACTGAATTGAATATCCCTACTTTAATTTCAGCCTGACCCTGCAGGCTGTGCATCAAACACAGTATTCTGGTCATGGCATACCAGATTGCCCAGGTAATTAATCTGCTATCTGTCAAATGCTGCCGAGTGTACCTTTGAGTTCTTGACCGTGTCAGCTGACAGGCTGCTCACAAGAAGTCAAATGAGTCAGCCCTTTCTGCCAAGGGGTAAATAACAGTGGGCTCAGCAAGCAATAGGGAAGCCACCATCCTACATAGCCCAAATGACATGGCAATATGGTTGGACAACCTGCTTCATCAACATCCTGTAAGTAAAACCCTGGGAGCCCCAATATCCATCACAACCTCATCTAAACCAATGCAGCTGGGTACCACAATGGTGGTTAGCATTAAGACAGAAAGACACTGCCTCCTGTGTTTCTACTGAGATGAATCCGACCACTTCCTTGCCCAGTGCTCTGCCAGGAGACGTCAAGCCTCAAGCCATCTGTTGTTGGGCCATCCTACTGGCCCACATTCAGTTTGTTATCATGTATTACCCTGGAGCAGAGAACGGAAAAGGTCCTGCCTCTGCACCCCTGGTCCCAACTGACCATGGATTTTGTAATTGATCAACCTGTGTCCCTGGGTAATGCTGTAATTATGGTAACTGTACATCAGCAGGCCCCAAGATTTGCCACTGAAAGCAAGCTATCGAAGCACAAGAGTGGACTCACTTTCATTATTTCAGGGTGTCTTTAAACTAGTTAAAAAGGTCTCCAAGACATTTTTGTTTACAACATGGCCCATGTCCTCTTCTACAAGAACTTTGTCATTTAACTGGACTGGACTTTTCATTTAACCCACAAGTAAAAGATGAGGTGACCCATAACAAAACTGGCACTGTTTAGGACTACTAATAATATTATATATTGCATAAACCAATTCTTTGTAATGTTTCATTTTGCTTTCGTACTGTTAATTTTCCGAGATATCAATCTGTTGAGTTGGGAAGCATAAGTAATTGTGAATCAGACTTACTGGTGCAAATTAAAGTCACAACAGGTGCACCGGTAAGGCAACAGTATATATAGTTTTACGTGTAGTAACAATATTCTTATATTTGCAATAAGTTTTTTTAATGGCGTATTGGACATGCTGGTGTGTGCACAGTCTCTATTACAAAAATATTATTTATCTTTCGAAATAAACAGATGTAGGTAATAGAAACACTTGTTATGAGTTAAATAATTAATTATCATATTTAAGTGCTCATAGTTTATCTGTGTTTGTAATGTTTCAACAATAAACCAAGTAATGGTTTAAGATTAAGCAAAAAGTTTAATAAAATATGATACAAATTTGGAAAATAATTACTATGGTAACCACATTAACAGTGCACTATATCTTACTCCTTCATAAGAAATAGCTCCAGCTTATTTGAATATTCATGCTGTGAGCTCCACTTTGTTCATTCTCACATCCACAGCACTACACACTAACACATTCTATGTGAAAAACTACTACTTTGAAATTTGGGTCTTCTGCGGGGGATCACATATTCAGGAAACATAAACAATGTGGAAGATGTGTGAACTGCGAATTGTATTCAGCTTCCTAGTACACAGCAGTTACAAAATCTCTGAATATGGTTCTATATCTGATGATGTTACAGATCTTTACAAACCACATGAAACTTCATAGCATATAATTTTTTAATCAGTGTATCTAACCCTTTTATAGGTGTCTAATGTATAGCCAGCATGCATCTGTTCTGTCCTGTCTAGTAGTTATAATGAGACGCATCTGTGGATAAACGCTGGGCCTTTGTGTGTGTGTGTGTGTGTGTGTGTGTGTGTGTGTGTGTGTGTGTGTGTGTGTGTGTACTCGCATATATGTGTGTGTAAGCCCTCATTATCAGAACACTGAGCTCTGGGACACTGGCCTCTGTCAGCAGCTCTGTCGCCCCCGGCAACTCTGCATCCCAACTGTCTCACTGCCCATCCTGGCTACACGTATATACACATAAATAGAAACACAAAATAAGCCTCCAAAGCATCTCTAAAGCAGGTTAATAACTGACCAACTATATCTTACCTTACTGCTTTGTCCAAACCTGAGAAAAAATAGATTCATTTAGGCCTTTATTTCTTTGTTGTACTGCTGTGCTCTTTCTGTTCTCTTTTTTTTTTAGCTTAATCTTTTTTTTTCATTCTTCTTCAATTATGCATGGTATGCTACCATTTTCTTGAACATTTTGTACTATAAATAGTCAGAAAAGATTGCCCCCACTCAATTAATCTTTTATATTCATTATGGCTCACTAAAACAAATGAATGCTGTGTGTTTATTATTGCCTCTAATGGGCTTGTAATGTGCTGGAGTCAGTCTACTTAATAATGACATATCAATAAGGCTGCTTTTTTATTAAGGCTTTACATCATCTCTTAGACACATGTTATAGTCAGAAGGGGTCTGATTTGAATAGAATATATACAGAATGATAATGAAATCAGAGTGGCTGCAGGTTAGTGGAGCTGTTGTGCAAAAAGAGTATGACAGTGACCAGTAGTCTTACTGTTGAAGTGGACAAAGTTGTAAAAATCATCATTTTAGAGGTAGGCAACAGGAGCATCTTTGCATAGTGCGTGAGTTTTTGTATTTTCTCCAGAGGCTGGACATGCTCAGCGAATGAGCATTGTCATCAATATGGGTGCAGGAGGAGGCATACTGATCAAGAAACAGTTATGGACAGCTGTGGCTGGGCAATGTCAGCTTGAAATAAAAAAGAGACAGAGAGAGACTTTCAAAAATTCTTGAAATATAATTTAATCCATTCAATGAAATAGTTGGTTTCCTCCATGCAGACATTCCTTGTCATCTGCATAAATAACAATGTTTGTGTGTGTGTGTGTATGTTTGTGTGTATGTTTGTGTGTGTGTGCGTGTGTGTGTGTTTGTTTGTTTGTATGTTATTAGATGACAGGTGGGCAGCATCGTAGCCAGGGGAGACTGCGGCAGTGTGGTGGAGACTTTAATGAGGAGGGTGCAGCAGGGGTTTGTCCTAGCTGCTTTGCACTGCAGTGATTCTGGAACCACACACACACACATACAGGGTGAATGAGCCACAACCCCCTTTAGAAACATAGGAGCCTCCACTGTAATTAAAGCCTTCTGCAAGCATGAGACCAGGACTGCATCACAGCATGGGACAGGCCCCAGTCCCTCCCATTGGCTTATATGTGTAGAATGACAGACACAGATATACAAACACACACTTACACACAATAACACAAAACTTTACATGTACACACAGTTCATAATGCATAATACTGATTTTTACAATAATTAAAACATTCAATTCCTGCTTGATCATATCCTGCTTGCAAATCTCTGTTTGGTAAAACTGTCATTTACACTTTAAACACCCCTTTAGGACTTCCACACTGTAATTGATTCTGTCTTCATTTACATACTTCATTGCATTTGTTTCAGCTTTTCCATCCCTTCAAGCAAATCTGTTTCTTATTCTTTAAACCAAATCCCTAAGCTACAACATTGTCTGAATAGTGATGGATGATTATTGCATTCAGATTGCTTTATGATGTATGCACTCGTTAAGACTAAAAGCCTGGTCGTTTCAGTTAAGTAACGTTTCTGTCATCATTTTAAGAGTGAAACTAATAAAGCCAGTGCTTTATATGAAGCACAGGAAATTAGGACAGTTTGAGTGGGCCTGGAGCCCAGGCACTCAATAATCATGATGGACACAATCACAGATTCAGTTTGCTCTAAATAAGTGCAATTGTAGCACTGATGGTAGCTTAAGATTTGACAAAAGACCTAGTAACATGCTGGGGAAATGAAATGTAGAAGATGTTGCTTTTAAGCATGTGTTTTCTCTTG
>JAOVVF010020961.1:0-13393 GCA_028565595.1 Duopalatinus emarginatus | reverse complement strand
TATGCTAAAAGTACTTGTTAAAAACTGCTGGGTCAAGAGAAAATGGTAAGGGAGTTTATTCACTCACATACTAGGCATTACTGAACATACAAAACACAAATTAAATGAAACTTCCCTTTTAACAGATCTTTTACCATCACTCAAACTTAGGCTGCGTCCGAAATCGCATACTTCTGAATGGCGGATGTAGTGCGTCCGAGGCTATATATATATATATTTATTTCTCTAGTGTACAGAGAACCCTATACATTTTTTTGTACATGTTTGCACTGTAAAGAAGTGGCTTTTAATCTCATTGTACATGTGTATAGTGACAATAAAGGCATTCTATTCTATTCTAATTTATACTATAATAAACATGCTAGCAGGGCTATGCATTTGTTTCTAAAGCCATTTGTTAAGCAGGCAAATGATCTAGCATCAAAGGGAGTTTCATGGGAAAGGAAAGGTAGGGTTATGAATACCATAGTTGTCATTGTCTGTTGTGGTGTTAATTCTAAGGCCAGACCAGCAATGCAGAACTGTACTCAATTCAGTGGATATTATGGTTGTAGTTTCTGTTAATACCCAGGCACATTTGTTAATAAACAAGTTTAAATACCCAGTCTCAGCAAAATGTCCTGACAAAGATCCTGTACACGATATGGAAAAATCTTTCATTCAACAACAGTGTGTAAGGGGAGTAAAAAGGCCATCTCCTTTGATTAATATGCCCTACTTTGACATTGTTTGAGGCTTTACACCTGATTACATGCATGCTGTCCTTTTGTGGCAAAGCAACATACAGCTCTTTTGCTTGAGAGTAGTGATAAACCATGCTATATGGGAAGTCCCACTACATTAAGACTTTTGAATGAAAGAATACAAAGCATCAGACCCCCTCATTTCATCACTCATCTTCCTAGACCTATCTCTGAGTTCAAGTATTGGAAGGCCTCTGAGTGGAGGGCCTGGTTCTTATTTTACAGATTACCATGTTTACAGGGACTTTTAGATGTCCAGTGCACCAAGCATCTTGACCTTTGCTCAGCATTATATCTGCTTTTACAAAATGAAATAACCTTTGAAGTGATTAACCATGCTGATGTAATGTTGTTGGAATTTGTCATAAGATTTCAAAAACTGTTTGGGGAATCTCACATGACATTCAATGTACATTACTAATTCATCTTGCAAAAGCTCTGAAGGATTGGGGTCCTTTGTGGGCACATTCTGTCTTTGTTTTTGAAAGTAAAAATGGTAACCTACTGAAATGAGTGCATGGTACAAAGGGTGTACCTGTACAGATTGTTGTCAAATTCATGCTTTACAGATCACTTCCTCATTTGCCATCAAATTTAAGTGTCAGTGATTGTGTGCTTCAGTTCTTCAGTGAAGTAAACATATACAGTAGGGTCAAAAAATATTGTGTGACTTTCCAATCTCATATGAAACAGAATAAATTGTACTTTATTCTTTGTAATTTCTTGAGTAAAAGGTAAACTTAGAGGAGAATTTCTACATAATAAATGGTTAAGATGTAAACAATCAGAGTAGTTTGTTGTGAAATGCTCTGTCTTAGTCAGAATTGTTCACAGTGGTGATAAAAGTAAAGAGACATCAGCCTCTGAATTTGAAAGTAAGTAGTTAAGTAGTAAATACAGCACCTAATGTCTGAAAAAAAATTGTGAAAGTTTTAGCCTAAAATCTCAGGTAATTCTAGACTATATTGCCAAAAGTATTCACTTACTCATTCAAATAATGTAATTCAGATGTTCCATGGCCACAGGTGTACAAAGCCAAGCACCTGGATAAGCAGAATGCTTCTACAGACATTTCTGAAGGAATGGATCGCTTTCAGGAGCTCAGTGAATTTCAGTGTGGTAATGTGCGAGGATGCCACCTGTGCAACAAGTCCAGTCATGAAATTTCCTCACTACTAAATATTCCACAGGCAACTGTAAACGGTATTATAACAAAGTAAAAGTGATTGGAAACGACAGCAAATCTACCAACAAGTGGTATGTTACGTAAAATGACAGAGCGCGGTCAGTGGATGCTGAGGCACATAATGCACAAAGTTCACCAACTTTCTAAAGAGTCAATCACTACAGACCTCCAATAGGCTGGCCACAATAAAAGGCCAGTCTTAAATGTACTGTTTTATCACACAGCACAATGCCACAGAAGTTTTGAGGGAGCATAACTGCAGGAATGTCCACCAGAGCTGAATTGAATGTTCATTTCTTTACCATAAGCCATCTTCAAAGGTGTTTCAGAGAATTAGGCAGTACATCCCACCAGCCACACAACCACAGACCACATGTAACCACACCAGTCCATATCCAGCACCTCACCTCCACGATTGTCTGAGACCAGCCACCTGAACATCTGCTTGCAGTCAATAATCAGTTTGCATAACCAAATAATTTCTGCACAAACTGTCAGAAACTCCTCTGCATGCTTGTGCACAAATTTCTGAACAATATTTGAGAGAAAAAGGCCTTTTGTGTACATAGAAATAGTCTCAGATCTTTGAGTACAGCTCAAGATAAATGGGAACAAAAACAAGTATTGCGTTTATATTTATTTATATTATTGTTCAGTATTTTGTTTGGTCAAATTTCTCCACTGTACAGTTCAGTTCAACAGCTGTGTTATATGTTCTAATGGTTGTGTTATTTCCTCTCTTGATTCTGTAATTTAGTTCCTGTTTTATTTTGTAGTAGTTGTCCACTTGTGTTGTGTTTCATATTTACTGTATTTTTCTGTTTTTGTCTTTTTCCTGCTCGTTTTTGAGTGCTCACACCTGTTATATTGTTTATCTGTGCCTCCTAGTGTTTTCCACACCAATTCTGCTCACTCCCTTCACCTGAGCTTCTCCTACCTCTCTGTACCTGTTCCTCCTCCCCTTGTCTGTGTTTGTATTGTCTTGTCTTGTTGTGTCATTATTCTTCCAAAGTAAGTCTTGCTGTTCTTGTATTTAGTCGTCATAGTCATAGTCATAATCTTAAGCTCTTGTTGTCCTTTCCTGTTTCCTCTATTTGCCTTTTCTTCCATTTTCTGTGTTTGGTCTTGCATATACCCTTTGTTTGATTATCAATTTATAATCATACGGTTCTAACTCAGATCCTCCCTCTGTCCTGAGTGCGAGTTTGTGGAATTAAAGAACACACAGTCACAACATTTGCAGTGAATCAAGAGTTCCAGTTTATTCACAATGGCATGGAGGTTATATTGCAAATACTAAATAAGTGTTTGGCCACATTCACTGCTGAAGTAAGTACTTAAAACCAATTATTATAGCATTTATGTTCTAAACGAAGTCTTCCATGTTCATGCTTTATAAACGCCGAAGCCTGGCTTGATTACCGCACACTCTTCCCGTTCCATTTAAAATAAACTTTTATTTATGATGAATGAAAGGTACATTAGAATAGTCCTAGTAAATTCATTTAACATAATTGAATATAATTTATAGAAATTGAGCATTAGAGCATAGTCAAAAAGCATGTTTTATCAAACTCCCGTTATCAGGCCCACCCCCAAAACTTCCCTCATATGCCCTTTGACCCCTGTAAATTCTAGCACGAGGTCACAGGTAGAGATACTGTTAAGTTATAACCATTCATTACTACTACAACCTTTATAAGAGAAAATGACCCCCCCCCCAAATAATAATAATAATAATAATAATAATAATAATAATAAATAAATAAATAGAATGACTATAAGACATTATAGTTTTTCATGTATTCTCTAAGAACCTAAAACAACTTACATTTTAAAATCTGAAGTTTCTTGAGTGTAAATTTCATTCACATTCATATTGCATGCATGAATGTATATTGTTTAAGTTTGACATTTGAGGAAGTAACTTTCATCTGTTGAGTTTCTACACATTGTCAGTCAGAGCCATCCAGGTTGATACTTTAAAAAGTTTCTGTTGTATTTAAAATTCTCCAATGTATAAGCTAACCCTGTAGCTAACATAACAGATAACCTTAATATTATAACTATTACTCAACAGTTAGCTGCATTCTGTTTTATTTACTGAAACTAGTGATGTCACCAGATGATTGTGTTTTCTAATTCTAATTTTATTGATAGTTATTGTTTGGATTGAAATTTACACTTCAGGTACAACTTTAGGTTGAAAGCAGCAATGATAGTAAAGCATAATATGCGGCTTTGATAGGCTTGAAATTTCGTAATTGAATTGTTGTGTTTTTACCTTGTAGTGTATTAGTTAACTAAACTAAGATTTTACCATAATAAAGAGTAGTTGGTTTTAGAGAATTTAGATGATAAGTTCCAATCTGTGTTCCACTATTCAAAAAAAGACCGTCTAGTTAGAAAATATCAACCTTGTTAAGCTGTAATGCAAATTACAAGACCTTAATATCTCAGAATGCTCTTTGAACTTTATGTTAGCAAAATATTAAGCTGTCATGACACCTAGGCCAAATAGGATTTTCATAAGTCTCCAAATTGCATATTGATTTAATATTCCCTGTTTTGAAGGATTGTTTAGTTTCACTGAAAGCATTTCGGCAGGCATGAGTCAAAGAAAGCTTGACCAGAACTGCAGAAATGTTAAATTGAATTCCTTCATCTAAAAACCTCAGCTTCACAGTTCCTTCAAGGTCATGGCCTTCAAAAAGATTTATTGAAGTAAGATACCGTGCAGAACATGTCAGTAAATTCACTAAACCTCTCATAAGAAACTCTCATTTTTGAATGTGAATGTTTTTTTACTTTTTTCAAATAAACACTTGGAAAAGAAATTCATTCAGGTGAGATTTTATTAGTTGGCTTAACACTTCTACACACAGGTTTTTCTTTATACAAAGAAATAAACCATTACTTGGATGATCAGATATATTGTGTAAGACTTTGGAAACACATATCTGAAATTGAAACATCTTAGCATTACTAAATTAGCAGGAAGAATTACGTAATGAATGTGGAACAACCTCCCATGCTTATTATTCCCATTAAAATGTCAATCAAGCTTAAACACTTTCATATGTTTTTGTCTAAATCAAAACAACTTTATTGGCACTGGATTATCGACTACCTTAAAGATAATAAAGATAATGATCGTTTAAGTGCAATGAGTAGTAATAAAAGCTTTTTTTCCAAAATGACACCTCTGATTGATGAACAAATTTACTACTGGATTACATACTGGGCAGAGCCTGAGACTTTGCTTTTAACCAATACGTGCAGTGAAACACACACATACACACTAGTGAACACTAGGGGGCAGTGAGCACACATGCCCAGACAGGTGGACACAGTTGGGTGTTAGGTGCTTTGCTCAAGGGCATTTCAGTCGAGTCTTTTCAGTTGTGGGGCTCATACTTGGGACCTTAACCATAAGCCTATGGATGCCCTCAAAATACAGATACAAGTCCACGACTACTTAGTCTGCACCTGGTCAGAACTATTTAAACCTATTTTGGACTCCAAGGGGCCACTGGCTATATATCCATTGACATACGTGTCCAGGGGTGGGTGGTCTGTCTCTTGGTGGATCCCATTATAAATCTGGCCTTGAGAGATAACAGGGCTGCCCATGTGCATCTGGAGACCAGCCACGGTACTACAGTGAGGCCAAAGGGTATCTGTGCTCAGAAGCAAAACAAACACGAGAGCACATGTTGATGTAAAACCAGCCGTGAAGCAGATGCCATGAAAAACACTGGATACTGGGAGGACTTTTAGGAACCAGTTTAGCCCTCTCGAGTCTAGAATATGGACATAAACCAGCGTCTTTCTTCTCAACTGGCCCTGCGTCCCAAAGCAGTTGAGGGTCAGAATCAGCAACATTGTCATCATGCAGTTACTGCCAAATGGAAATCTTGCCTTTGTCTTTGTAGAGCTTGCACAAGCCTTGTACAGGCTGTTGCAGTTTGGTGATTGTACAGTATATGACCAGTCCATTTGGTCTGGTTTCTAGTCTGAGACCTGTCTTCCTCTCTCCATGGCTCACCTGACCTAGGCTCAGCGTGATACCTTGTAGTTCTGATATGCACTCGTATATCTAGCAGCGTGGACTGTACCAACTATGCTAAGTGCCTTTCATGCACCAGGTAAATGAAGCGCTCCAATGGCTCCTGCTATAGGTGTTTTATCAGCAAATGGCCGTTTCCTGGCATAGGAGTTTTTTTTTACAAGCATGGTTTGGATTAGCTGATATGTTCAGACAGAAATTTTGCAGGAAAAGAGGTTAAAACGCTTGCCATGAATACAAAGAAACCATTCTAGCTAATACTGTACATAATGCTAGAAAATTTCGCTAATTCTTTCCAGGCACTTTTAATCCACCTGCATACGCCAGTAAACTTGGTCAAGCTTATTTCTATTCGCGACTTGCTTTTGGTACAGGTACGTGTACACATAGCGCGAAGTACGGAAGCGGAATATTGTACGTTAACCGTAATAAGCCGAAATGGTTTGATGTGACATCATGACGTGAACATTTTACGTCTCAAACCTCAAAGCATTGCAGATGTACAAATATTTAAGATTCAAGATACCAATAATACAGACTATTACAAAGACCATTTTGGGAAAATAAAACGCTGCGTTTATTATTTCTTGTTCAAAAGTCCGCCTACTTTTTTGTTAATCATTCATACGACAGCCAACCAAAACATTCTGGTTTTGGGTCCCCAGTCTAGGTGAATTCCCACAAAGGTTGCGTGAGTTTGAGTCATTGTGTCTGCTCGAAAACAGTCTGGACTGAAGGTCATGCAGAATGCATTTATGAAGTGTTAATGGTCTGTGGGCATTCATTACGCTTCACAAATAAGTACTTAGTGCTTAGTTCTTTCTTGAACAGGTGCCAATCCTCCAGCACTGGCAGATTGTGTTGAAGAGTCGGCAATGGCAAATAGCACAGGGACTGCAGCAAGGAGTGTGTACCGAGCACGTCTCCATCAGATGGGCACAGTGGCGCCCAAAGCCAGGCTTGGCCCCCCACGTCTCAGGTCTGGGTTTCTGCAACACATATGGCCTCTTTGTTTAGACAGGAAATACTATAAACCAGAACATGCATGTTTAAAAACGGAAACGAAGGGCAGAATTGGATCTAGTGGAAAACATGACCAAAAAATAAGAAGAATATGAATACAAACTCTACAAAGCACAAATACTACGAGAGACCTAAAACATTACAAGCCATTAAATACGGCTTGGTGGTTCCTGTGGGAAATAACTTACTGGCACTTGCTGTTTCTGTGGGGACAGAGAGCGTCTCCTACTGAAGATTCCGATCGGTTTATCTTCGTTCGCATTTACTGTATAAACAAATATAATAAAATTTTTAGCATGAGATATAAGCCAGAGTTTGTTGTAACAGAGCAACCATGCAGCTGCCGAGCCTGGACGTTTCTTTCAAAAAATATGTTTTGAATTATGACCAGGGCAGCTGACAAAGATTCATGTCTGTACAAATGCTAAAACTGTTTGTCAGTACTGTTAAATAATTAGCACAAAGAAATGAATTAATTTGGTTTGATTTGAATAGGAATGCTGCTCTAATGTCAAACTTAGCCAATCTTAGCCAAAGAAACAAACAAAACAGTGCACACAAACGTCATTTTATTGGAGTATTACAGTTATTGCATTATATTTTTCGGATCTTTTCCGACCCTTAACTTAATCTAAAATCTAAAGGCAATTCCACGGTTCTCAAGCCTTCTCTAATCCCACCAAGTCTAGTTTTCCCCAGGACACAGACACTGGCAGATGGCCACTTCTGAACCAGCGAGTAAGGTCCTTAAGCCCTAAACAACTCAGATTCCATTCCCCTTCACTTGTAAGTCACTTTAAATAAAAGTGTAGGCCAAAGCAATCGAAAGTAATGAATCAGCTTTGAAGGAAAAAGTGCATAACATAATTACTGGCTCTGTCTTTTATCCATAACATCACAACCATATGGAAAGGAATTTACAAAAGGCAGTCAAATTCATGTTGACTCCTGGTTCGGGAATTTATTTCATCTAATTTTGACTTTCATCTAATTTTGATAGACCTTTGGTTTAAGGTGCCTGAGGTGCTCTGGAGGGGATTTTTTTTTTCTCGTCTAGACGGAAATTGCACTTTTTTTTGGTTTCTTTTTTTCTTTGAGGAAATTAAAATAATCAGCCTTGAGGGAACGGAACGTTTCAGGAAGAAAACATCACATTAAGGTAATGCATAAGGTCAGAACTACAGTGTGGGTAGGTATAATAATAGTCATAATAATAATAATAATAATAACAACAATAACAATAGTAATAATAACAATAATAATAATAATAATAATAACAACAAAACAACAACAATAATAATAATAATAATGATAATAATAATAATAACAACAATAACAATAGTAATAATAACAATAATAATAATAATAATGATAATAATAATAACAACAACAATAACAATAGTATTATTATTATTATTATTATTATTATTAATAATAATAATAATAATAATAACAATAATAATAATAATAATAATAATAATAATAATAATATTACTACTATAAATAGTGAAACAAATCTGCTGAAATTATATTTTTACACTGACATCACGACTTTCTAAT
This sequence comes from Duopalatinus emarginatus, assembly GCA_028565595.1. Taxonomy (NCBI): domain Eukaryota; kingdom Metazoa; phylum Chordata; class Actinopteri; order Siluriformes; family Pimelodidae; genus Duopalatinus; species Duopalatinus emarginatus. Next base: position 4,812 of record JAOVVF010020961.1, on the reverse strand, counting down.
TATTTATAATGCCTTCTAAATTGTTTCAGATAAAAAGATAATAAATTGATGTGCACCAAATTTATAACTATCAAAAACATTTATTCTGCACCAGATTGGACCCTGTTTTATATTTATACAGGTCACATTTGTAATAAAGTGTCGGTCTGAGGACATGGTCCTACCTGGACTGTCCGAGGTGGACTCGTGCTGCGGGACCGTGTTGGGATGTTTTTTGCGCAGATCTCCAGACACACCAGTGGACTGAAGGAGTGCCAAGAAAAAAGAGACGCAGAGAAGGTATCTGCCCTTCATCCTGATGAAAAGACGGAGGCTTGGCGGATAAAAGAAGTTTAAACCTGGGTAGAGTCAGTCGGATGTGATCGTCCTGCTCTGTCTGAAATGAACCGATCAGAATCATCCATTCTTATAGCTGCGCGCCTTTACAGGCCACGCCCACATTTACATCCGACTACATCTGATGTAAATCACTAATCACATGACTAATAAACATACACTGTTCATTACTGTACTGAATCGATTATTTAAAAAAACATTTAATTTAATTTTATTTAAATTTATATAATGATTTTTTATTTATTATTACTTAAATAATAATAATTCAATAAATCAATAAATCAATAAAAATGATTCAGTACAAAAGAAGACCTGAGCAGACCTGACATTGTGATTTTAATAATTTAAATGCACCACATTATTATATCTGACAACAACAACAACAACAACAACAACAACAACAAGAATCGAATGATTTACAACCAGAAAATTATATTCTATATATTTAAAATGCAGAAAATTACGACTTTTTTTTTTTGTATTATTCAGAATCCCAGTTTATAGTTAAATAATCATGTAGTGGCTGATATTCTAGTTCACTTTAGTGAATCGATTCTTCTGATTCAGAGCCGTTGTTGTAACCTGAACTATGAGAATGTGTCATTTGATTCAGTAACAGAGTGAATAGTGATGGACCTCTTGTTCAGTAACTCAGATTTATCTGTATCTATAACAGCTCTGTAACTGAGAACTAACAAACAAACAAACAGATAGATAATCAACAATCGAGCAATTAATCAGTCGCTTTGAAGAGCACATTTTGTACTCAGCCGTATGATTGGAGGAACGGAAGAAACAAAAGGAGGTCTGCTAACCTTACTGTGGGAGCTCGAGTAACTCCTGCCTACGCGATCTGCTTTGATACTTAAGCGAGCGTGAGGCATTCGAGATAATCGCCCGGTTACATGATGCGCCACAGCTTTTTTTTTCTTTTCCCCAGTCGTCTTGGACTCATCTGCCGAGTCGTTTGTCATCCTGGACTCGCTTCGACGTCCCAGTTGTTGTGCAAGTTGACATAAAGTGGTCAGCTAGGACAAAACACCATCGCAGCTCCGCACCAAAAAGACACGATTTTATGATTTCCAAATGACTTTATGAGGCGTAGGCCATGGACAGGATTCATGTCCCCAGTCTGACCCCAGCTTAAACTCTCAGCGGGGGCTCTGATACGAGGCACATGCACCTGTACAGACGAGTCTATGCAAAACGCACAGGCTGGAGGTGGCTCCATAATGGTGTGGCCCCAGGATACTTCCACCACACTACAGGTGTTCATCTCCTGGATTCATTCTGATAGGTTTGCTCTCTTCCAGCCATGGGGTTCTGCCATTCCTTTTGGCACTTCAGGAAAAATGCAAGGAAATATTAATAACAAATAAATAGATGGTTAGTGTGTGATTTTTAAAATATATTATATAATAATTATATATTTAAAAATATATTTTATATTTAATTTTTTAATTTGGCACTTAACATAAGGACTATTATAAGGTGAAGTAATATAAACAACACATTGACCACTGTGCTTTCACACTTAGAGGAATTTAACCCATCCATGCAGTGACACTCACACACTTGTGGGCAGATCTTGTGGCCCTTTGGTCAAAGCTGAACCAAACAACTGCCCCAATTTACTGTTTAGGTATTTATTTTTTTATTTGTTTTTGATTATTTTCATTATTATTTATTTAGATGATTTCTGATACATTAAAATGAATTAAAATAATAAATAAAAAATAAGAAAGCACATTTAATGTGTTATAATAATAATAATAATTGTTATTATTATTATTATTATTATTATTATTATTATATAATTTTATTATAGTATTTATATTATTTTTGATACATAAAAAATTAAATCAAACAATAGAAATTAACAATAATTAAAAGTTTTATTTAATCAATATAATATATTTTTTTAATGTTATTTATTTTTTATTATTATTAGATGATTTAAAAAACTAAGTGGGAAAAAGTTTTTTAAAAATAAAACAAAACATTTTTTTTTTTTATCTGTGATATAAATTATTTTGTATATATCTTTCATTGTTAATTTAGCACATAAATCTCAGTATAGACCGAGCTAAACGCGGATGAAAATGCAGGCAGCTGATGAGCAGTTTTACGTGAGGGCTCTAATAAAGTTAAACTATGAGGCTTTGGCACTGTTGTTCTCAAGTGAGATCACGGATGAGGGTTCGAATCTACTCTGTGTTGTTCAGAGCTGAAATGCTGGGTATCGGCTCCTGTTAGCTCAGTCTTTTAGCTTGTAGCGTTTCTGCAAGGAAATGAATAAACATCAGGTGGGCTTGTTAAAATGTCAAACGGAGGCCATCTTGTATCAATCAACAGTGCAGAAGAACAGTGCGGTTTATGAGCAGGTTTTCATATGAGTCCGTTGCCCTGAGGGTTGAGCTGCTCTGCTATCAGTATCAAAGTGTTTCTGTTCTTTATTTCAGTACCAAAGTTTCCCTAGATGTAAATCTTCATAAGTTCCTCATTCAGGATGCAGTCGTAGTAACTCATTACGTCTTTAAAACGTGTTGCTAAGTGACTGATATAAGCTAACGTTACATTGATTTAGAAACATTTAGCTCTAGAGTGTATTTGTGCAAACCTAGTGGCCAAAAATGGAACTACAACTAGCTCTAATAGAGAGCCACGGTGGGCAGGAATCTTGTTAACCTAATGCTTAGACGAAGGAAGAACAGACAGGACAGTTCAAGGCAGGGTTGCCAGATGTGTTACAGCAAATTGGGCTAAAAATACTCTACAGCCATTAATATCTTCCTTCATACAATTGTTTCGGATTGACTGAAAAGTGAAAGTGAAGTGATTGATCTTTTGATCTCTACATTTAACACATTCATGCTAGTAAACACACACTAGTGGTTGTGAACACACTCGCCCAGAGTGGTGGGCAGCCCCTTTCCACAGCGCCCAGAAGACTTTGGGCAGTTCATAGCATCTTGAAGACGGCAATTGATTCTGCTGTTTGGACAATCAGAGGGATCAATACCCATGGTGCCTTCCATGTGTCTTGACTGATGGTGGGTCAAGTTGGCTCGACTTCATACTTGAAGCATGAAGGGCTCTGGGGATGTCTGGCTTTGACCAGTGCCATAATCTAGGGAGGAACTGGAGCTTTTTGGTCTGTGTACGCCAGAATCAGGGTTTAATATCTAATGTGGGCTGCTATAGGAAGCCTGGTGAAGTTTTGCACCAAGAAGGTGTCTTAACTGAACTTAAGAAGGTCAAGACAAGTCGAGCTGCTGTATTGTGGAAGGAGTTGAAGGAGTCCAGCCTTGAGGAAACGTCCTCTAAGGGTTCCTTGACATGAATGTAACACAATTGCTGGACATTACCAACATTACAAAGGTAGTAAATATATCATCTTTCTGAATGTGTTTGGAGCCCATATAAGGAAGCGTTGTTCAGAAATCCTGAGCAGTTCTCAACCTCAAACACGAGTTTAGTGTCATAATCCTCTAAAAGGAGCTTAACGTCCTACTTCGCAATCCTTAACTCAACTCAACTTGTCTTGATTAACCTCGGGCAGCGTTTTTTTTTTTTTTTTCAAGTTAATCCCCAGGAGAATTAGAAAGCTGCAACATGGACAAAGGGACAATTAGTAATAAAAAAAAGTAATACATTTATATTAATTATGATGATGCTGTGCTCAAACATACTGTTTAAACCTGAAGATAAATATTCACACGTTTGAACACGTTAACCAAGACAACACTGGCTGTCCATTTTTTCCTCCATTCTATTGTTAATTCTAAGGTTATATTCAGAGGTTTTATTTTCCTCAAATGGGGGATTGGTATTGGGGGACCTGGTGGTAATGATGGTGAGGTCTGATTATTAGTTTCCCCCCCATTACATAATTATCCCATGAGGAGAATGTGCTTTTCTGGGTTCTTTCATCAAAGTAGAACATTGCTCATTTGTGGCTGCCTGCTTAAAAAAATGTTCATCTGTGTTTTCTTTTGGTTGGTTAACAGACGAACTGCTGGTACATCTAGAAACGTCTCTGACAGGTGTTCCTCGTTATTGATAAAGTACATGTCCTGAATTTTTTCTGATTGGTTTGGCCTTTTCCGACAGGACAATGCACCACCACACACGTTTAGAGACACCAGATTATGTTTTGGGGTTTTGCCATTTGGCAAAGTGCATGTTAGCCACAAGTGGTCCATTATTGAAAGTATTGAAAATTCTTACATGGATCACATGTCCCAAAACATAGCTGGGCCACTTGCCCAACTGTACATGTGGTTGAGTTGTGGGTCACTTCTGGCAATGACAGTTGTGTGACCTTTTCATGCATTGGCGTCGGAAGCATTTTTAATGTGGGGGGGGGGCACATGGATGAGATGAGATAAAAATTTTGTATTAATTAGATGCCTTTTCTTGCATTTTGGTGTATTTTTAACAGATTTAAATGATAGCTATCATTAAGCTAGCTGA
>JAOVVF010020846.1:0-13400 GCA_028565595.1 Duopalatinus emarginatus | reverse complement strand
ATATTCTGTATCATTGTGTCTGAATGACTCCATGCTAGCGGCCTCCATTCAGACAAACGGAGCTGATAACTAGCCTGTTGTGCGGTGGCCTGGACGGCCTTCTTCTACAGTGGCCGAGTGGACACATAATGCGATATGCAGTCTGCTCGGGAGTAGGAGCGGCAAAAATAAAAATCACATTTTAAAAAGATTTTTTGTCCATTTCGAATCGATTTAGAATCGCCAGGATTGGGAATCGTGATCCTTTAAAGAATCGATTTTTTTCAGCACCCCTACTTGCAACAGTCCAAAGCGCCGCCACACACGCGCCACCTCTCAATGTTATCGAACACATCTGGGATGCCGTACAAGGTGCTGTGGAACACGGAATACAACACAAGCTTGTGGAGTCCATACTCCATGGGGGTATATTCAATGCTCAAATCAATTTTCTAGGACACACACGCAGCATGAAAATGACTGGATCTCATGTATTTAAATCGTTTTTTTATAAAGGTCACCAGTGACGTAATAATCGGATCGAGCGCCACGAGTAACTGTGAAACAGACCAATGAGTATGATTAGGGAATTACATTCGTTTTTAGAAGGTATCTCCTAAATAAACTTCACCTTTATCCGGAAAGAAAATTCCCAGCAAGATCAAGCCAGGCTCCCGAGCCAGACACTTAACCCTCAACTGCTCCACTGTATGAATTTACAATAAAATGAAATATGTATTATATATAAGCAGGCAGCTTTGTTTAGAAAGCTCGCTCTGGGAACAACCTCACTTATGCTATTACTCTAAAATTGTGTTTTCCCAATAAATCTAATCTGCTCCGTAACCCTGGTGGTAGCATACCACCTCGGAGCCGCTCCACAATCCAAATAACGACCCGGGAAGGTCAGAAAAGCCTGGGAAGGGGGGAAAAAACATCCAGACTACCTGTGAGAAGCGAAGAGGGGGAGCGCTTCCAAATGCCCTAGATCTGCACACAACCACTCTGAACTTTGGACCTTGTTCTTCGGCGCTGGCGGGAAATGAAAAGGGGCCGCCGCTTAGCTGGCAGCCGGACAAAAAAGTAGGGGGGGGGGGCGACAAGGGGGAAAAAGAGCTGAAAATGGTATGAGGGGCCCTTCATCCTGAGCAGGGAGAGAAAAATGAGTCGGCCTGCACAACGTGCTGCAGAGCCAGGACGGTATGAGCTAGCTGCTGCCTTCGACGTTCTCCTTAGACGCCGCATACAAATTAGCTTATCGATTACTAACAGTTAAAGATGATGTGTGGTCTCTGTAAGACAAGCAGGGGGGGAAAAAAATCAGAAGAGGGGAAACACACCGTTTAACGAGGCTCAGATCAGTCGACTGGCTGCGATCTGTACAAATAAATATGTCAGGATTTATTAACGGATCAAAGCATCCGGGGGAAAAAAAGTCCTTTCTGCTTACAGTAAAAAAAAACAAAAAACAAAACTCACGTCCCGGGAATGACACGTTAATAAAAAATGATTTATTAGATCCACAAACACCTTCAAACAAGCCGCTGGAGTAAAGAATAACGGTGCGGTTATTATGAGCGATATATGCAAATCAGATACATAATAAAAGTAATGACACAGTGGAGCTGAGTTCTTCATTCTGATTGGTCGAGAAGGTGTAGATTAATATCGTATATCCGCCGACAGTCAGGACTTACTGTATGGGTTTTCTTTTTATACCAACAGGAAGTTGGTAAGGAAGTCAATACGGCGAAGGTTTAAAGAAGGAGTCTCCAGTGCGTCATGAGAAAATGGTCAGGACTTTATACACTGAAGTGGCAAAAAAAAAAAGTGGCGTCTCCATAATGTTATGGGGTGTGTTTGTCCAACAGAAAAATGCGCCACCACACATGTCCAGAAATGTTAGTTTTACACCACAGAATACGACAGAATGGTCAAAAATTCCAACAGAATACGTCATCAACATGGTGGTGTTCTGTTATAGGAAAGTAATCAACGATTGGATCATGGGTGTCAAACTCTGGCCCGTGGGCCAAATTTGGCCCGCAGTGTAATTATATTTGGCCAGATATTGGCGAGGCAATATCAAATTACTATTGGAGCTGGCCCGCCGGTATTATACAGCGGTGGCGCCGCTGTAACAAGCGCATTCCATCACTAATACTACAAATCCCATAATGCCCTCCTGTTGTTTTGGCGCTGATGACATCATTAGCGTGCTCCCGTTTGGTGGACGCGACCGCTGTTGCAAGCCGGGCAAGTCGTCCACCCGAGGTTTAAACTATTTAAATTTTATTTAATATGCCATTGATATGTCTTTCTAATTTGAAATTCGATGTTGCATGTCTGCAATATTAAGTTATATAAGCGTTGCTTGTTCCATATTTAATGTTAAAGTAAAACTTGCATGGGTCCATATTAAAAGGTTCATTTGTTCAACGTTGGCCCGCGGCTTTGTTTAATTTTTACAATTTTGGCCCACTGTATATTTGAGTTTGACACTCCTGGATTGGATGATGTGATAATGAAGCAACTTTATTTATTTATTTTTTTAAATTCCCCTTATACAACGGAAATTTCGAGATTTCGAGATGCGAAGATAAGACGTTGTTATTAATTAAACAATAAAGCGTTGTAGTTTTTATGCATTTACAGTTACGTTTAACGATGTGGAACTTTCTTCGTTTCTTGTTATCACTTAAGATAAAGCAGCTATAAAGTCAATGAACAACTAAATACACTCCTCCTTACTACAGAAATGATAACATATCACATAGCTACTGTTGTGCTGTTCCAGAAAGTGAATCTGACCAATCAGAAAAAACTGATCAAACAAAAAAAAAAAACTCCGCCATTGTCCATATAACGTATACGGTTCAGGCATAATTTCTTTATCCTCCTGACGTCTGGAGTGCACATCTGGAATATTGATGCCTGGTCAATCATTCCCATGGGAAAAGCTGCACAGAATTCACCGAGTTCCAAAGTGTGTGTGTATAGCGCCCGCTCCGAGTTGATTTTTAAGCTCCGAGAGGCTAAAGTTTCCAGTGGTTATCCATCGTTAAGGATCATTAAAGGACTTCCTGTTGATCTTCGGCGTGACGCGTGTTTACGCTGAGGGAGGACAGGTTGCTGGACTCTGTCACTATAATGAGTGGAAGAAGTGTTACAGGATTACAGACTGACTGTAATAATAAGGGTTCTTCAGTTCGATCCCTACAGAGCGACTGTGAAGAATGGCTAAGAAGACACTGTTAAATACTGATTCCTTACGAAGGCTGTATGATGGCTGTATTATGATACGGTATAATAAAGCAGTGAAAGAAAGACAGAGTTTAAAATTTTTCAGAAATATCAATCTGAGTATAATATGTGGCTAGTGGTGGTCATTTTCCATGTGATGGATCCATTGGGTTACTGGTGAGTTTTTCATATCAAGAGTTAGAGATATAGATTCGGCCTGTGTAAACTTGCCAAAAAAAATAATTAAAAAATCAATATTTGGTCATTACGCAACATTTCAACACTGGAGCTCAAACATCAAACTGGGCCAGCTGTATTTACAGCACAGTCAGGTTAAAAACATGACGAGTCACGCAAACTGATTCTGATTTTTATGCGATTTGAAGTCGCATCATTATCATCTAAACACTACACGGACTTGAACAGAGACTGAGCACGAAACGAATGCAGCACTGCATGCTGGTTTGTATTTTTTATCCACGTTTTACCGAGCACTATTGGACCGAAATGTCACCGAGACACCACTTACAGGGACACAAGGGACACCATGTCGGTGTTGGTGGATTTCACCAAAATGAAGGACCAAATAATAGAACCAGCGATTAATTCATTAAAAAACACTGTCCCATCTCAATACACAAAGTGATGACTTATAATCTCGAATGATTAACATAAAGACATGTCAGGTAGGCAGAATGATAGAGACTAAGCTACAGTAAAGTAATGAAGCGTGCTGCATCTATGGTAACAATCCACCACTGAGAAGCACAGCAATCTTCTCCCCTGGAGCAGAGACAGTTAAAGGCTACAGCGATTAAACGATAACGATAATTATCATGATATAACTTCCTAGATTAAAGTATAAGACGTAGTTGATAACATGTCGATAGAATTTGTTCCGTCCTTGTTGTGACAGACACCATGAAAAGCCAATGAGAATGAGAACAGCGCCACACCAAACCAGTCATGTGCCTGAACTAGAGTTACAGCCATTTCAGGTTTGACTGATGCACACAGAGAAGCGTAGGCGTAGCAGTGGCTTAGCCCACATGCTAATGTTTGGGTTACTGCAGGTGTGCAGGCCAGAACTAATTCACAACTCAGTGAACGTTCGTTTAGTTTGTTTTCTTTTGTTTACATTTGAAAGCCGCTCGGATTTATACAGAATATTTTTTTACATTTTTTTTTTGTGTTTTCCAGCTATTTATTATTTCTATTTATTTATTTATTTATTTATTATTACTATTTTATTTATTTGGAGGGTTGACCAACTAATGTACTGTGTTCCATAAAAGATAAAATCCCCCCCCCCCCACATCGCCCAGCCCTATTATACTCAAGGGCCAAACAGTACCAGTTAGTGGTGCTGGTGGTGCTTGAACCAATGACTATTTCATCGGTAACCCAAAGCATTAACCACCAAGGCACCACTTCCTATTTTAAATGCGGCACTGAATACAACATTGCATTCTTTTAGGGACATCTATCGATGTGTTACTGACCACATCTTATACTTTTATTGAGGCAATTTTATATTGCGATAATTATCGTTATTGTTTTATCGCCCGGCTCTAGTTCGGAGTAAGCAATATCACTGTGTCTCGCTGGAGGCTCACAGGTTAAGGCTCTAGGTCACAGACTTGAACGCCTGACCATTTCATTGTTAACCTAAAGCCTTAACCACCAAGGCACCACTTCCCTATTTGAATGCGGCACTGACTACAACTCTGCATTCTTTTAGAGACCAAAAGACAGAAGGTGCCACTGAACAAGGCCCTTAACCCCTAACTACTTCTACTTAGTTATATAAATGAGACAAACGTACGTCACTCAGGATAAGAGCATCTGATGCTGATGCAAATGCTGGAAATGTAAATATACACGAGTGTCTGTGCTGTCTGGAGATCAGGCAAGGGAACTGGAAAGGGGACATTCGGCATGGTTTCAGTGCTTCAGTGGACTCAAATGACATCGTCTGGATAAGTATTCTGACATGCTTACTATGAAATCAACTACCAGATGCACAGATATCTACAAAATATTGAATCATTACTTTTATATCCAGTAAAAAAAAAAGCTAATGGCTAAACACTTGCGTGCCAATAAAACTGGTACATACAAACCTATGCAAAATACATAGCAACGCCTCCGGTGCATGTGATTGGTTGCATCCATGAGTAAATATATATAAAGCGACAGGCAACTACGGAAGCTTCTAGAGCTGTTTGCACCATGAGAAAGGCAGGTTATCATGATTGTGGGTTGGGTCACAGTTTTTTTGGGTGTAGAAGCGAAGGCTGTATTTTTAAATACGACCATTTCAAGTCCATGACTACAAGAATTTTGGCAAAACCTGGAATTTGTGCTCCCATGGGGGACCTACCAAGTATTAGACTGGTGTGCCAACTTTCCACTGCTGTGCCAATGTTTCAGCTCTTCCAGAGCTCAGGATTTAGTACGATTCAGACTTTCTGAACATCATCGCAAAGATGCGAAAGCTTCGGACGTTATCTTGACGAACCGGGTACCGACAGTGATGACGTTCTGCTCCAGACAGATATCAGACGCCATTAGATGTGTTAAGACACTACAACACTTTCTTTCTTCTCTTAATGAAGTCAAGGCCTTTGTGGAATCAAGGAAGTAAGACACAACCCTATTGTCTGACACTGGTTGGTTGGCCTGCTTGATCTTGCATTCCTGGCAGAGAAACCGAATCTCCTGAACCAACAATTACAAAATAAAGACAAAACCATCTGCGACAAGATCAGTGCTGTGAAGCCTTTTAAAGCGAAACTGCAGCAAGTGAAAAACAAAAGACTGCAGCACTTCATCTGAGTTCTAGACACTGATAGATACTGGAAAGCCAAGCAGAGGCAGATGGTGTTTTGGATCTATGGTGACCTGCTGTGTTAAGTTTATTCAGGAGGACTAGTCTGAGGACAGGTTCAATGATTCTGATCTGAAGTTCGAGCTCTGGATCTGATTCACTGTTAACACTTTCACGGAGGTAGACTACAAAGCAGATGGCTGAACTGTTCGGTGTCAGTCTGGAAAAACTGGTACACCAGTCTAATACTGACAGGGCATGGACTCCATGAGCTTGTGAAAATTTCCGGTATCCAATAAACACCATACTTCCTGCAGAACGCTCCATAGTTCTGTTGTATTCCGAGATGTAGATGTACCAGGGGTCCCATGGAATGCCAGCTAAACAAACCCCATACCATTTTGGAGCCACCACCAGACCTAGACCTGTCTGTACCGGTTTTTCTGGCACTTCATCTCGGAAGGTATCTGCTTTACTTGGCTCCATGTGCAGCACCATAATTAAACGTAATTAAATCTAAATTCAGAACAAGATTTTAATGAGTCTAAATAAAGACACCTCTATAAAACCCCTCTCTCGATTTGATTCCCAGAGATATCACAACCCTCAGAGAGCAACCTGACTGTGCTCACAGGGTGGACGAGGTGACGGTACAATCTCTCCTGTCAAACACAATTGTACCAGGTGTGTTTATGCATGAGGAAGAGGGCAGATACGACTTCATTTGATATGTCTGAAGATTCAGTGTAGGGCTGGGCGATATGGAAAAAAATCGTATCACGATATTTTTTTTTTCATATCAGTTGATATCGATATATATAACAATATAAATCGAAAGAATATTTCTGTTACTCTTAACACATGTCTAGAGAGAGCAAATTATATTTAGAGAAACACTCATGTGAGTCCGGGGTTTTGTCATGCAACGCACTGTGGAACACAGAAATCCTACACCTCGGAATATGACAGAATTGTGGACAGTTCTGCAGGAAGTCTGCTGTGGTGTTCATTGGATCCAGAATATTTCTGCAAGCTTGTGGAGTCCATGGGGGACCTACCAAGTGTTAGACTGGTCTAGCAGTTTTTCTGGTGCTTCAGTGTAGATCAGGGGCCCCCAATTACTTTTCCTTAAGGGCCACATTCAACCACCGTCACAAAGGCAAGGGACAGTGTGTCGTTCTCATACTGTTTCATACGCTACGGTAAAGTCATTTTTATTGAGGTTCTACGGAACTTTTCTGAAAAAAGGTTTTATATGGCACCAAAATGGGTTCTTCTATTGTTCTAAGTTTTACACTGTAACTCCAGAGGAACCCTTTTTGTTGCTGTACAATAAAGATTTTCAGAAAGGTTCTGTATAGAACCCTCTACAGCACGTTCTCCATCAGTCTAAAGAACCTCTCCAAGAGGCAAAGAAGGAAAAATTTAGGAAAAAAACGTATTCTTTATTAAAGAACCATTGAAGAACTGTTACTTAAAGTCTAGTACATAATATTATAGATAATATTTTATATAAATATTTTTATATTAGTTTTATTTTCCATTTGAGTAGATTTTAATCTGCATTCATACAAATCTTTAGAACCATTGTTCACACTAATGTTATTAGTGTGCCAGTTGCCTTGACGACGGCCTTATGAACGCAAACTTTCGGTTTCAGAAAAATAAAAAGACGGAGCCTTTTCCTGTTTTTGTTTTATTGTGATTTTATTTTCCGTTTTTGTGAAGAAAAAAAAAAAAGATTCACTTTTACATTTTTTGTTATTTCTGACAAGGGAAAAAAAACAATTTTTTTTTTTTTTGTACTTGGATTTTGAAACGAAAATCAAATAACTCATTGTTTTTTATTTTTCAATTTCCGTTTTCTAATATACAAAACCAATGACCAAAAGATACACAGATCACCAAACCCACACAGAACTGAATTGTTTATTTTGGTTATCAACTGTTCATTTTCCAGCCCTGGCCGTGGTGTTTAAACACGACTCACATGCACCGTGTTCACAGACTAAATTTCGGTAATTGACTACAACGGCCTGGTTCGCTTTTTTTTTTTTTTTGCCGCCAGAAGCGTTACGTGTTGGCAGCAGGTCAAAAATTTTACACCTCGTGCCGCATTAGGCCTTTTGGGGAACCCTGGTGCAGATGAATGTAGTGTTCCGGAGTCTACAAACCTGTGGCCATGTACTGTACATGCATTATGAAACTAAATTGAACAGGTCAAACTGTGTTATTGTGCAAATTTGCATATATAATTATAATAAAAAAAATAAAACAGCTTTTGCTTCTGGCCTTTCCTAATCTTGGGCTTATAAATATGGGCAGAAACGGCCTTTAACGCCCACCTAAACCAGCGGTGACTCACTGGATGTGGGAAGACTAAGCACACCATTATTACAAAAAAATGTTGGTTTTTTTTTTACGAATACAGGTGTTTTTTTTTATACATGAAGGAATGAAATTCCTCCTGACAGCCGAACACCACAGAGTACAACTACCTGTCGTACACAATTACCCCTGTTCCAGAGACCCGGCGAGTTATTGTGTCTGATCACATGATTATCTCACCGCTGGCTCGTCACCTGATCAAGTTCCTTCCTCTCGAGTTTCACGTTTGTTTTGTGTCCAGCTACGAATGTCCAACCCCCCCCCCCCACCCCCCCACCACCCGTTGCTCAGCTCTGAACCCCTGCGGTGATGAAACAACTTGTCACTGCTGCTTACTTCTATCTCCTACCTGACTTTATCCCACACACCAGCGATTAAACACCGTACTCAACACACACTCGGTTTCATTTCGGTTGGAGTATGTTGTTGTATGTAGGACGGTGATGGTGTAGTTAATGTTTTAACTCCAGACTCGTCTTCCGCTCGGTGCGCTCCGGTGAAATCAGATACGCCGATCGCAAACGAACGAGCTTTTCATTTTAGAATCGCAAATCCAATCTGTCGGAGGTTAAAGGCATTCAGAAAGATGAGCTACAGCTTAAATGTGTGTGTGTGTGTGTGTGTGTGTGAGAGAGAGAGAGAGAGAGAGAGTCAGAGGGAGAGAGAAACAATGTAGTCCTGTTTGTGCTATCTATGTGTGTGTGTGTGTGTGTGTGTAAATGTACTGCTGTTTGCGCTGTGTGTGTGTGTGTGTGTGTGTGTGAACTGCTGTTGTGTCTACGCTGTGTGTGTTAAAATGTACAGTAATACTGTGTGTGTGTGTATGTGTGTGTGTGTAAATGTAGTGCTGTCTATACTGTGTGTGTGTATGTGTGTGTGTGTGTATATGTGTGTGTGCGTGAGTGCATGTGTGTGTATGTGTGTAAATGTAGTGCTGTCTATGCTGTGTGTGTGTGTGTGTGTGTGCGCAATGGTGTGTGTGTGTGTACAGTATTACTGTGTGTGTATGTGTACGTGTGTGTGCATGTGTGTGCGTGTGTGTGTGTGTGTGTATGTGTACAGTATTACTGTGTGTGTGCGTATGTGTACGTGTGTGTGCATGTGTGCATGTGTGTGTGCATGCATGTGTCTGTGTGTGTGTGTGTGTGTGTGTGTGTGTGTGTGCATGTATAGTATTACTGTGTGTGTGTGTGTATGTGTACATGTGAAAATGTAGTGCTGTCTATGCTGCGTGTGCATGTGTGTGTGTATATTTGTATATGTGTGTGTGCATGTGCATGTGCGTGTGTGTGCGTGTGTATCTGTGTGTGTGTGTCTATATGTGTGTGTTTGTGTATGTGTGCGTGTGTGTGTATATGTGTGTGTGTGTGTGCGTGTGTATCTGTGTGTGTGTATGTGTGTGTGTGTGTGTGTGTGTATAATGGTATATGTGTGTGTGCATGTGTTTGTGTGTGTATGCATGTGTATCTGTGTGTGTGCATGTATCTGTGTGTGTGCGTGTATCTGTGTGTGTGTGTGTGTGTGTGTGTGTGTGATTTCTCGTTATTCCTAAACAATAAGTCATAACTGCACTGAAATGAATCTTTCTTCAGTCTTTAATGAGTGAACTGAATCAGATGGTGAACGTGATCACAGTGAGACGTGACGTTACACTGAGTGTCACAGTGTGTGTTAACAGTGATGATTCACTGCACTCCTGATGTGTGATAAAACATCCGCTTAATCTCATCCTCACACCAAGACTGAAAGAAGATTCGCTTCATTCTTCTGCTTTTTCTCGTTCTCTTCTTCCACAATGCCTACAGACGAAAATGTATTAAATGACTGGAATAAATACGTCCAAGACGCTCAGGATAACGCTCAGTATCAGTACTGATACACACTCAAGTGCCATAGGCGGGGCATGGACCGGAATTTGGTGTCTCTAGACCACCATGTGTGGTGGTGCGTTGTCCTATCAGAGACATTTATAGTTGTCCCAGGGGTCCAGAGCAGCTAAACAAACCCCACACTGTTATTGAGCCACCAGCATCCAGTTGTCTCACACGTGAGGATCTGGGAAGAGAAAGTGAAAATACAGTGCAGTCCCTCATGATAATACAGTCTTATGAAAAACATTTCCCAGTCATAAATCTGAGATCATTAACTACCTGAGATCAAACCAAAACCCTGTCATTATGTTATGCTGTCATGGTGTTTTCCCCAAACGCAGAGGGAAAATGTGCCAAAGTTCATGCATGCACGCGTAGGAGTCGAATCTCGCAACGTTTCCTTTCTCATAACAGACCTGTTTTACACAGATTTACACAGCTTTCAGTTTACACTAATCACGCATAACATTAAAACCACCAAACCACTGACAGGTGAACTAAATAACACTGAAGATCTCATTACAGTGGCACCTGTCGAGGGGTGCGGTATATTAGACAGCAGGTGAACAGTAGCTTGTCAAAGTTGATGTGTTGGAAGCAGGAAAAATGGGCAAACGTACGTATCTGATTGACCAAACTGTGATGTCTGGACGACTGGATCAGAGAATCTCCAAAACAGCAGGTCTTGTGGACCGTGTCCACTTTTGGTTAATATCAAAAGAGACGCCTGGTTTGGACCAAAAGTGGTCCAAATGAGGACAAGTGGTGAACCGGTGACAGGGTCAGGGACACCCAGGGCTCAGTCATGTGCATGGTGGAGAGACGGCTAGACCATACGGTCCAGTCCGACAGACGATCCAGATTAGGATCGGTCGCTAATGTCTTGGTGCCAGATACCACAGAACACCTTCAGGGGTCTTCTGGAGTCCATGGCTCGACAAGTCAGAGCTGTTCAGGGAGCTGGTGTTTTAATGTTATGGCTGATCGATGTATATAATGTATACAAAGTACACAAAGTATGTGAGGTAGTGCTCGATAATCTGAAGAAATAGAGGAGGAGACAGAATGCTTTAGTGTGAATGGTAGGAAAAGTAAAAATCAGCCAGTATGTGATAATGAATCCGAACGTAACATTTTAATTATACCAACTAATATGAGATTCTTTCAGAATGGATTTCTTCCATATCACACTAACATCCCAGTTCCTGACGTAAATAAATCAGACAATATTTTTATGATAGATAGATAAATAAATAAATAAATAAATAAATAAATGCACAAATACTTAAAATACTAATATTAATACTACTGATAATAATACTACTGATAATACGACTACTACTACTACTACTAATAATAATACAATAATAATAATAATAACAACAATATAATAATAATAATAATAATAATAACTAGAGAGTGCGATTCCTGAATAATCTGCGAGAGTGTTGCGCCCTGTGCCAATCAGACGTCGCCCTTCTGTGACATCACAGTTATAGTGCGGTTGCCATGGTAACAGCCATCAGTGGCTTTTGATGCTGGCCGTTACCATGGTAACAGCCAAACAGTGGCTTTTGTTGATAGCCGTTACCATGGTAACGACCAAACACTGGGGGGGGGAGGGGTTTTCTTGGTTCCATTGTGATGTCGCAATCCTACAGCTCCTCACTGCAGGACTGTCTGTGGTTGTCTGTGATTGGTCGACGGCAAGTAACTCGACGTCTGATTGGCCGATATTTTTCCGGGAAAAACGAGCGCAGTGGACGAACGGATAAAAATTTCCAAAATCTGTATGTAAGCACACCTCTCCTAAACATTCCACATGTTCTAGTCTTTGTCCCGTGTCTATGTCTCGAAAACTGTAGGAGGTGGGACTGACCGAATATCAGGTGGAATAAAAATAAAAATAATAATACTTGGAAGAACAATACAGGGTCGCTTTGCAACATTATAATAAAAATAACAACAACAACAACAACAACAACAATAATAATAATAAGTCCACTCGGAATTTGATCACAAAATAAATACTAGATGTCACTGAAGATTAAATATTTAACTATAATGATTAATACGCAATTTGTTCCGATTCTTCAGAGTCTCACTAACGTCCCTCACTTTCTCCCCCATTTCCTGTCACTTTCAGCATAACAATTCACCCCTATATACCCCTAATCTTGCCGTTTCTTTACTGACACTTCGGGATGTGAGAAAACGCACAGATCCTTTCAGCTTCATCCAAGCCCAGCCTGAATGCTTCATTATTCCGATCCTATAGTGCAGTAGCTGCTTTACATGCAGGCAGAGTGGGATTGCGTACACACAGGCTGGACTTTCACCTACCAGCTTGAAGTTATGTGACACAGAGGAGGTCTGTTCATTAATTTAGACTTACAACCTGGAAATTTCTTAATCATCAAATATGAAATCTTGGGGGGAAAAAAGTCATCCCTTCTGAAAGGAGTTACAGAACGCTGTATACAAAATCTACCAGACACCAGCGGTGGACAGTAACGGAGTAAATGTAATTTATTACTTTACTTTATTTTGTAGCTTTACTTTACTGGAGTAATTTTATTTGGGGGGACTTTTATTTTAACTTCATTACATTATGAGAAATATCTATTTGTCTCATGCATTTCAAAACAAAAGCAGTGTGTAATCCCACCAATCAGGTTACAGCACTCACTTTGCTAACAGTGGGTTGGGCTACACATAGTTATCCAGTCAGTGCAGCAGCGCTAATTGTTAGCGGAAGTGTAAAAGAAAGAAAAAGGAAGAAAATCCAAACTCGCCACAGCACGGGTCTGTGTATGTTTTGGGTCATTAGATTTTCATTTCAGAAACAGAAATTTAACAATGAAAAACAAACAGTTATTTGATTTTCATTCAATCCAATCCAAATACAAGAAACAGAATTAAGTAATTTTTCGTTTGCATTGTCAGAAATAACTAGAGAGGTGCATTTCCTGCAGAAAATGCGAGTGTGATTGCAGCTCTGCTAAGGTAGAGGCTGTTGTCTTTGTGGGGGTGCAAATACTTGTACAATGTACTTTTGTTCTGACAGGTGATGGTATGACAGTGTGTGT
>JAOVVF010020800.1:0-13402 GCA_028565595.1 Duopalatinus emarginatus | reverse complement strand
TACATACACATGCTGGACATAAAATTAGAATATCATGAAAAACGATTATTTCAGTAATTCCATTTAAAAAGTGAAACTTGTATATTATATATATTCATTACACACAGACTGTGTTTATCTGATGATTATACCTTACAACTAAAGAAAACCCCATATTCAGTATCTCATACAATTAGAATATTGTGAAAAGGTTTAATATTGAAGACACCTGCTGCCACACTCTAATCAGCTAATAAACTCAAAACACCTGCAAAAACCTTTAAATGGTCTCTCAGTCTAGTTCTGTAGGCTACACAATCATGGGGAAGACTTCTGACTTAACAGTTGTCTAAAAGACGATGATTGAGAGAGAAAAAATAAGCTAGGCTTATAATTAAAAAAAACAAACATGGGTCCTTGCATATATTTTTTTTAGCTTTTTCTCATGATCTTTTTATAAAGAGAAGGGGACAGACAAAAGATGTTTTAAAGGTTATTATGAAATAGGAGAAATTATCGAAAGATTTTGAAGAAATTAAATGAAATGAATAGTGGAAGGACAAATGGTCTACAAGTAAACATATGGCAATTTGCCTCCAACATTCACCTTACACTTGGCATTGGCATTGCATTGGATGACGACACTGGCAGAGAGGATTCCAGCATTCACAATGTTCTTTTAAAAGTTTTAATTATTCTATCATTTCTTTTAAAAGTTTTAATTATTCCATCATTTCTTTTAAAAGTTTTAATTATTCCATCATTTCTTTTAAAAGTTTTAATTATTCCGACAGGATTCAAACCTTTCAAGGTACACAGTGTAATAAAATACTTAGGTACGTAAATACATTACTGTACATGTATCCCGATCGGCCATTAATGAATTTAAAATGTATACGTACAGTGTACATGTACGTACTGTACTTTAAATACTTAAATGTAAATTTTAATACAATGTACTAATACAATTTTAATACAATTTTAATGTATGTACTGAAGTGTACAGTATCCTTAAAAATGGTTATGAACAGTGTGGAGAAGGTTAATAAGGGACTGAAAAGGTTAATAGGAGAGTTGGAAAGGTTTATAAAGTCTAAAAATATATGTAAATACTAAAATAAATACACCCTATATATTGTGTATTATATAAATACACATACACACCACACACAAACTGTATGAAAAATAATATTTTTATATTCTAGTTGGTCGGCTTAGGAGCAATCATTAAGTTTTCTTAATGAGAGCGGCTGTCTGTCTATAGCACAAGTGATACCTGGAACCGTGTTGCAGATGTTGCATCCCAATTAATGTAACTAGAACTGAATGCAAAGTTAAATACACATTAAATTGTTGGCAGATTGCTCTGGTATATATAGAATTAAGCAGGTCAGGGCATACAGGAAAAGAATGAACTTTGTGATGGGTACAGTAACTGTGTCTTACACCAAACCTGCCAATAGTTAAACATTTTCCTATAACAGCACCCAATTGTTATATTCCTTGCATAATCTAGTCTATTTTTTTCTATAATTAATTTTTCCATGATTTTTCATAGTATAATTTTTTTAGTTACAATTTTACAGTCATTCTTAGTAAAAAAAAAAAAAGTCAAGTCAAAATACAACAAAAAACATGGAAAACAACGTAGAAACTCTCCCAACTCACCTTCCCTTTTAAACAAAAACAGGGCATTTCGGCAAAATGTATGATTTATACTTATACACTATCTTTCTTGCAGCTGGTATGCTTAATATTTCACATAAATATTTAGTTTTTGCATTTGTAGATGTTGAATGTAATGCTAAAGCAATACTAAAGGTGATTTTTGTCCTGAATATAATAACCAATCCTGCATAGATCTTATGCCAGGGTGTATTTACTTTTGGACATGGTCAAAACAAATAGAATTTAAAAAGGCCCAAATCTGGCCCACATACCACATGGTATGATAGAACAAAAGGGGTCCAGATGCAGATGCTGGAAATTAGCCAGTTCTGAGCCATTAAAGGTCAATTCATATCAATGCCACCTTTAAACCACCACAGCAAAAAAGGCCCACAACTCAACCACATGTACAACTGGGCAATTATCATGCCAGACATTTCCCAGATATGTTTTGGGACGAACATTTGTTGTATGTGGGCCACATTTGGCCGACACTGATCCAGCCTTCAGTGCCTTATTACTGCCAGAAGTGGTCCAGATCCATATGAGATCTGGGAAAATATATACTAAGACTTTTCCAGCCGAATATTCTCCATAAAGTTGTACTTGATACCCTCCAATCAAACTTACATTATTTTGCCCAGTTTCCTCTAAAATGTGAGCCTTGCTCTGGTCTCTGTTTATGAAGAGTGTGTTCTCCCTGTGTCCATATGTGTGCTGAGTGCTCCAGTATCCTCCCACCTCTCCAAAAACACACATGGTAGTTGAATTGGATACGTTTAATTGACAGAGAGCTCTGAACTGCAGTATTAGTGCATGTGTAATGTTGTAAAGTACACCTGCTAACATCAGAAGAAGACTAAACATTATGTTATGCTGTGAGTAATGTTCATTGGTTTGATATATTTAAAGCATGGTTCATTATTAATTAATTAATTGTTTTTTTATTTTCTATAATCTACAGCTGAGGTGTCCTCAGTGAAAGTGTCATATAGCTGTTTGTCCCCTGGAGTTATGAAGGTGAGCTGTTCTGCTGATGGAGAAAACCTCCACTTCAGCTGGACTTCTGATTCACAAACACAACCTCAACTGGAGAATGAGAACAGGACTCTCATACTGAATAAAACCCATGAGGGAAATGTCACCTGCCATGTAAAAAATCACGTCAGCCGTGACCAACATACCACTAAACACAACGCATGTCCTGGTGAGTCTGATATTTTATGAACAATCATTCAAACAGCAGTAACAACAACGATGAAGCAGCAGTGTGTAGTGTCACATCTTATGCTTGCTGAGAACAAAAACAAAACCCTGATTATTTTCAGGGAATATGATCCAAGCAAACCCTCCCAATTAAAATCTCATCCACTTCACACAATATAATGTTAATGCACTGTATATCTTCCAAACTGTAATGAAGAACTAATCTGAACACATGTAAAGCTGAGCAGGTTTTAAGGCTTATCGGCTTTGCTGATCAGACCAGGAGCTTCCTATTGCCTGGTTTCTACACACTTTCCAGTTTCTTGCTAACATGACAAGCAATAATGTGTTTCTTTTAATATATTTAAAGCAAGAAAAAACGCTAGGCTCTAACACAAGTGGCACAAGGGGGTTAAAAAAGTATGTCTGTTGTATAAAATGTGAACAAAGCTAATATTATAATGCTGTTTAAG
Organism: Duopalatinus emarginatus; assembly: GCA_028565595.1. Lineage (NCBI taxonomy): Eukaryota > Metazoa > Chordata > Actinopteri > Siluriformes > Pimelodidae > Duopalatinus > Duopalatinus emarginatus. The sequence continues at coordinate 10,076 of JAOVVF010020800.1, read as the reverse complement.
TAGAGTAACTCCACTTTGCTTTAGGTCACATTATAACACCTGCAGAATTGATTATTTTCCAAAATGATTTATTCCTTATCTAACACATAGGAAGCATTTTATATTTCTCAAATCTGAAATATTGGCGAGATGGTCAGTGAGTGAGGCTCATTTAAATTGTACAGACAGCTAACATACACTGAAGTGATAGAAAAACTGGTACACCAGTCTAATAGTTGGTAGGTCCACCACTGGGCATGTCTTCCCTGAACTTAATATGAAATATTCTGTAGGTAATGAACACGCTTCTTCCTGCAGAATGCACCACAGTTCTGTTGTGTTCTGAGGTGTTGGATGAGTGTGTTGTATGGCAACACCATGTCAGATGTGTTTGATAACACTTGGATAACTTAGGTGTGACTGATGGAACTAAACTCAGATGAGTGTTCCTCTAACTATAATTTGGTGCCTCTAGACATGTGAGGTGTTGCATTGTCCTGTTAGAAGAGGCCAAACACATGAGAATGAATGCAGGACATGAACTGGTGTAACTCAGAAAGGAGGGACACATAGCGTTCACCTGTTAGAGATGTTTGTAGATGCACCAGCCAGGAGTCTGTAGTAGTGTTAGGATTAGTTTGAAGGCCCTGAAAATATACAAAAAATATATATAAATGATATGTCGCTCTGGATAATAGTGTCTGCTAAATGCTGTAAATGTAAATGTGTCCTGTAGAGACTACATGACTAAGTCTGTTGTTTAGTTGTTAAAAATGAGGTGAACCAAAACTGACTCAAGTGTCGGGTGGGATTCACAGGCTAAAATGTGCCTTAACACTGAGGTTTTGTGTGTGTGTGTGTGTGTGTGTGTGTGTGTGTGTGTGTGTGTGTGTGTAGTCAATTGCTGCTGAACAATTCCCACAATATCAGGTCAGATGATTATTATAAGGAATTAAGCCTATACAGGCTCTTTATTGCTAATACTCAGTTGTTAATGTAAGACGAAACATCTGTACTGGTTTTTATTTTATTTTATTTGTCATTTATTGGATACATCTGTCTTTTAACTGGGTTTTTATAAGAGGTTTCTAAGTATTTGGGCTGCAAGAAATGAGACTAAAGTGTTAGTTGAAAATAATTAAAAATATATGTTTAGTGCTAGAATTCACACACCATGATGACAGTGCTGGTATTAAGGTCTTTGTCAGTGTAGTCCAGCATTTCTTGTCTAGCATATCTTAGCAAGTTTAAAAATCTGAATGACTTTGATATGGACCAGGTCAGAGTATCTTTAAAACAGCAGGTCTTGAGGTGTGTTTCAGGTATACAGTAGTTAGTACCTACCAAAAGTGGTCCACAGCTGGGCAACTATTGAACCAGCAACAGGGTCATGGGTGCTCACTGAAGAATGTAGGAAGTGAAGGTAGACTGTCTGGTCTGATCACACACAAGATCCACAAAAGGGTCTGTTGATACGCTTTTGGTGTTTGATAAAGTTGAGATCTGGTGACTTCTGTGGTTATGGCAAACCCCAAACTCAAATCAGTGTTACTCTAACCATTATTTGGCGTCTCTAGACGTGTGTCGTGGCACATTGTCTTGTTGGTAGAGGTCAAACAAAGCAGAATGAATGCAGGACATGAACAGGTGTAACTCAAGGCACACACAGTGTTCACCTGTCCCATACCAGCCAATTAAACAAACCTCATACCATTCTCATACCATTCAAACCTTGTACCAGTACCAGACACACAGTGTATTGGGAACAAATCATCATGGGATGATACATTAGTATAATAAATAGATTTCATAGTTATTAAAGTGACTGCACTTATTTGTTTAACCAACTTAGATTTGCTTTTTCAGACAAGACAGATTTTTGTGTTCAGGCTTTTGAGAACTGCATGTTAAGATGAATACAATATTCCTGTTCAGCAAATGATTGTTTTTAAACATTTATTATTCATTACAAGAAATCTTAAACTGAAACAAAGAATGTCAAAATTTTAAGGCAACATGATACTTCAGGATTCTTTCTAGTTAAGTTACTTAGTTTAGCCAACTCAAAATATTTACTCAATCAGTACCTACTTCTACTTGCTACATCGAACCCTTAATAAAGGTAGATTAAAGTAGATAATGTCAGCCTGTCGATGAAATCATAAACTCATAAGCTAAAGACATAAAGGTGTTAAGTACACATGGTCATTTCCATTGAACACAATCCACATCTAAGCTTTTATTAAATAAATCTTACCTATTTAACATTTCAGGAACTGTGGGAATTTAAAGCCCCTGGTGTGTGAGACTAAGCCCCTGGTGTGTGAGACTAAGAATAGCTTTCATTTATGTGCCTTAGTACACATACAGAAAAGCAGAGAACCAGAGAATCTTGTTGGCACAATATCAGGGTGTGATATGTTGGTCAGACAGGTTCATGCAAAGTAATTCAGATTTCTTTATCTTAGTGACTTAAAATCCCAAATCATAGATAAGTATTCAGTGTTTTAGTTTTAAAGAATATCTTAGCACTTTGCCTACACAAATAATAAAAGCCTCAGAATATTTCATGCATATCTGATGGTCGACTGGTCTCCAGAACTGTATGATGTAATAGCAGAGCACACAGGCCAAATGCATCTCTCTTGGTGTCTGCTGACCTTTGGCACTGGAGTAGTAGCTCAGTAGTTAAGATGTTAGACTACCACTCAGAAGGTCGTGAGCAATGCTCGGATTTGCCTGAAATCCCTTTAATAATAATAATAATAAAAATATAGAAATGACATGTCACTCTTGATAATAGCATCTGCTAAATGCTTTAATTTTAATACTCAGTTGTTAATATAAGACAAACATATATACTGGTGTGTATTTTATTTGTCATTTATTGGATACATCTATCTTGTAACTGGGTTTTTATAAGAGGTTTCTAAGTATTTGGGCTGCAAGAAATGAGACTAAAGTGTTAATAACTTGGCAGGAAGTCACGGAGACACCTCTAGTTGAGAATAATTAAAAATAGTTGTTAAGTGCAAGAATTCACACACCATGATGGCAGTGCTGGTATTTAGTGTCAGTGGAGTCCAGTATCTCAGAGGGTGTGGTAGAAAGTAACAAACAAGTTCACATACTGTTACAAACAGTGCTGCTGTGTTACACTACTAGTAGATACAACAATAAACCTTGAAATTAAAATTATAAAAGTGTGAAACAAATAACATTGATTATCTTGTTACATTTACATTTACGGCATTTGGCAGATGCCCTTATCCAGAGCGACTTACAAGAGTGCTTAGTTAAATTCTTGGATTAACTAGTAAAGGTAAATCAGGATTCAAGAACTTAGACCAGAATCCTACTAGAAAAGTGTCATGTAGTATAAATTATCCAGAACTTTCTACACTTAGTCAACCTGTAGAGAGAAGACAACAACAACCAAAAGTCACAAAACTGCACAAATAAGACAAGCACAATTTACAAACATTTATTTTTTAATTAAGTGCTGGCGGAACAGGTGAGTTTTTAGTCAGTAAGTGACTCTGCTGTACGGACATCAAGGGGTAGTTCATTCCACCACCTTGGTGCCAGAACAGAGAAGAGTCTGGATGTTTGCCTTCCATGCGTCTTGGATGATGGCGGGTTGAGTTGGGCCATACTTGAAGCACGAAGAGCTCTAGGTGTGCACCTGGCCTTAACTGTTGCCATCAGGTCAAAGGGGGAAGGACCATTTTTGGCTTTGTAGGTCAGCATCACGGTTTTATATCTGATACAAGCTGCTACAGGTAGCCAGTGAAGAGTTCGCAGCAAGGGGGTGACATGGCTATACTTGGGGAGGTTGAAAACAAGTCGAGCTGCTGCTTTCTGGATCAGTTGCAGGGGCCTGATGGCACACATAGAAAGACCAGCCAAGAAAGACTTGCAGTTTTGACATGACAAGAGACTGGACTAGTACCTGGGCAGCTTCCCTCGAGAGAAATGGTCGAATTCTCCGAATGTTGTGAAGGAGAAACCTGCATGACCGAGCCAAGTTAGCAACATGACCAGAGAAGGAGAGTTGGTCATCCACAGCAACTCCTACTGTACCTCTGTAACTGGAGTGATCATGGTATTCTCAAAGAAAATCGAGAGATCGTGATTACATCTGGTAACTCTTGGGATGTAGAGCAGCTCTGTCTTGTTGGGGCTGAGTTTGAGATAGGGGGCAGCCATCCATGAAGCAATGTCTGCTAGACATACTGAGATTCGAGCTGAGACCTGTGTATCAGAGGGAGGAAAGGAGAGGATGAGTAGGGTGTCATCAGCATAGCAGTGGTAGGAGAAGCCATGAAAAGTGATGACATTTCCCAGAGAGCGGGTGTAGAGAGATAACAAAAGGGGATCGAGTACTGAGCCTTGTGGGACACCAGTGGAGAGTTTGCATGGTGTGAATGTGCAGCCCCTCCATGTTACCTGATAGGAGCGTACTGGAAGCACTTCCATGCAGTGCCAGAGATGCCAAGGTTGGATAGGATGGAGAGGAGAATACTGTGGTTGACAGTATCAAAGGCGGCAGACAGGTCGAGGAGAATCAGGACCGATGACAAGCCAGCTGGTTAGTTGAGTATTCAGTGTTTCAATTTGAAACAATGTTCTAGCACTTTGCCTACACGAATAACAAAAGCCTCAGAATATTTCATGCGTGTCTGATGGTCGACTGGTCTTTAGAACTGTATGATGCAATAGCAGAGCACACAGGCCAAATGCATCTCTCTTGGTGTCTGCTGACCTTTGGCACTGGAGTAGTAGCTTAGTAGTTAAGATGTGCAATAGCAGAGCAGACAGAAGCTGCAATGATGCAATAGCAAAGCAGACAGAAGCTGAGAGATCCTGAGGAACAACAAAGAACGCGAAACAAAGAAACAAAGAAGCGGCGACGGCCCTGAGGGAAGCAAACTGGCATAAGGGACAGGCTGAGGGCCACAGCACACCATGCACCCTTTTTCGTCCTTTCTACCTTCCTCAGGAGTTCACTATAGTTACAGTCTGCACAGTTTTTATCCCACCGCAAGTCAACAAGGACACTGCACTGTGTTAGCTTCATGACGCTCTCACACAGTTCCAGATACATCACAGGGACGCTGCACTCATTGTGGTATTGCGGTTGGAGACTTTAACAATGCCAACCTCAAACGTGTAGCACAAAACTTCCACCAGCACATCACCTGCCCCACCAGGGGCAACAGGACACTGGATCATTGCTACACACCTCATAAGAACAGTTACAAGGCACAAGCGCAGGCACCGTTTGGAAAGTCGGACCACGCCGCCATCTTCCTCATGCCAAAATACAAACAAAGGCAAAAACAAGAAGTTCCGGTTTAGAGGGAGGTCACACGGTGGACGGACCAATCGGTGGCTGCCCTGCAGGACGCTCTGGATGATGCAGACTGGGACATGTTCCGGCACAGCTCTGATGACCTCAACGTGTTTACGGAAGTGGTTTTGGGATTTGTTGGAAAACTAACCGACAAAACAGTTCAAAAGACTATTGTTAAGAGGTTTCCCAACCAGAAGCGTGGGTCGACAAAACCATCAGCGATGCTTTGAACACTCGCACTGCTGCCTACAACGCGGGGCTCATCAGCAGGAACATGGACAAGTACAGGGCTGCGTCCTACAGACTGCGCAAAGCGGTGAAAGAGACGAAGCAGCTCTACGGATTAAGACTAGAATCACAATTCCAGCACGGTGGCTCTAGGGACCTGTGGCAAGGTCTAAGGACAATAACGGACTATGAGAGCCCACATTCTTAACACACTTAACTTAACGCATTCTATGCTCGTTTCGAGGCTGTGGTTAGCAGTGCTAAAGGCGCTAACAGTGTTTATCACACTAACAGCGCTAATGGTGCTGCTGACAGAGGAGAGTGTGTCAGAGATCCGAGTCCCTTCACCATCAGAGAGAGTGATGTACCCGTGGAATCCTAAAAGCCTGTGCAGACCAGCTAGCTCTGGTATTCACAGACACCTTTAATCTCTCTCTGACGCAGGGCATCGTACCAACATGCTTCAAGCAGTCCATCATTGTTCCTGTCCCCAAGAAACCCCAGCCCGCATGTCTCAATGACTATCGCCCAGTAGCCCTGACATCAGTGGTGATGAAGTGCTTTGAAACGCTGGTCAGAGACTTCATCACTTCTGCACTGCCTGAATCCATGGACCCACTCTAGTTTGCAACCGTTGTACAGACAACACCATCACCCATCTGCTCCACACAACACTTTCATACCTGGACACTGGGAGAGGTAATTATGTTAAAATGCTGTTTGTCAACTACAGTTCAGCATTTAACACTATTATCCCCGCCAAACTCACCACAAAGCTGGAAGATCTGGAACTGCACCCATCCATGTGTCAGTGGATCTCCAACTTCCTGACGGACAGACCACAGACTGTACATGTAGGCAAACATGTCTCACACACCCTCACCCTCAGCCCTGGAGCCCCCCAGGGCTGTGTCTTGAGCCCTCCGCTGTACTCATTGTACACCTCTGACTGTGTGCCCACTTCCAGCTCCACCACCATCATCAAGTTTGACAACGACGAGAGGGCCTTCCTGGAGGAGATTAGACACCTGGAGAACTGGTGCCAGGACAACAATCTTCACCTCAACATCAGCAAGACAAGAGAGCTGATTGTGGACTGCAGCAGAAAACAGGAGAGGAGCTACCAGACTGTCCTCATCAACGGTACGCCAGTGGAGTAGAGAGTTTTAAGTACCTTGGAGTTCACATCTTTCATGGACCTGCCACATCAACGCAGTCACAAAGAAGGCCCGTCAGCGTCTTTACCCCTCAGATGTCTAAGGGACTTCAGACTGCCCTCCAAGGTGCTGCAGAACTTCTACACCTGCACCATTGAAAGCGTCCTCACGGGGAACATCACAGCCTGGTTCGGGAACAGCACCAAGCAGGACAGACAGGCTCTCCAGAGAGTGGTATGATCAGCTGAACGTATCACCCAGACTGAGCTTCCTGAACTGTGGACTATCTACAGCAAGCGGTGCTGGATCAGAGCCAGGAAGATCATGAAGGACCTCAGTCACCCCAACAATGGACTCTCTCTGCTACGCTCTGGGAAATGCTTTCGCACCCTGAAGGCGAACACAGAGGGAAAGAGGAAGAGCTTCTTCCCATAAGCTGTCTGAGCCCTGAATGAGAACAGAGACTAGTCCACCACACTCGAACTCTCCAACGAGGACTCCCACACCACCTCACTCTCACACACAACTGAGATGCATTTTGTTTAAAGTTTAAATAACTTGGCAGGTCACGGAGGCACCTCTAGTTGAGAACAATTAAAAATAGTTGTTTAGTGCTAGAATTCTCCACACCATGATGACAGTGCTGGTATTTAGTGTCAATGTAGTCCAGCATCTCTACAGAGGGTGTGGTAGAAAGTAACAAACAAGTTCACATACTGATACAAACAGTGCTGTTGTGTTACACCACTAGTAGACAACAGTCATCCATAAAATTAAGACCATAAAAATGTGAAGAAAATAACATTGATTATCTTGTTATAATGCAGCTTTTGGAGTATTTGTTCATCCTCCACCCTTTTGGTGGCCCATTCATTTCACATTTTTTTATTTGCAAGGCAAATTGTTGACGCTAACCCTAATCCGAATTGCTAATGGTAACAAATAATGCTAATTGCTGACATCAGTGTTAATGCTAATTGTTGACACTAATGCTAATGCTCACCTGTCAGGGCCAATGTATTCGCAACCCTGCCACACTTCTGATTTACTCTGAGCGGAGTCTACCACTGCAGAGCTGCAATCACACTCGCGTTTACTTCAGGAAAAGGAACCTTTATAGTTTGTAATAATAATGAATGTATTGTGTAATAATTAAGAATTCCAGGTACAATCTAATATACAGCAAACATAGTGTACATGTTTATATATTAGTGTATGTTTTATGTAGGGCTGGTCACTAGAGAACATGCTAGTGATACTTCATTAATGTGCATTTACAGAACCCACAACTACGGCTACCACAGTGGAGATCACTGCGACTAGCTCACCATCAACCCTTGGTATGAGTTCCACAGTAAGCTACACTGAGACTAACTACAGCACACAGCCTAAAAATATTTTTTTCCAGTTTCCATGTAAGTACATAGATAAGGACATGGATATGATAAGTTATGCTAAATGAATAAGGCATTACATGTCCATGATTTATTAAAAAAACAGCTGTCTGTATAATAAAATTAATTGTGCTCTGTATACTCCTGAGCTAAAATCTTATTCATTTTCATTATCACTGACATCATCGTTGTTGTTATATCATGGCCTGAATGTTTCTTCCCTCCTAGAACTCTGGCTTTGATGACTGAACCTTTTTCTTCTTTAATATTCTTATAGATTACATTCTGATTATCCTGAGCTCGGTCTGCATGCTTCTGATCATAGTATCCATCATAGCGTTCTACACGTACAAGAAACGACAAGGTCAAAAGAACAGTGAAGGTCAGAAAGTTGCACTTACTACATGACAGATTATCATGTATTCTCACTGGACATTTCAACAGGAACACATAAATATCTGTACATATATGTGATTATCCAATCGACCAATCATGTGGCAGCAGTGCAATCAGTGTATAAAGTCATCCAGAGTCCCATTTCTGAGACTGACAAAAGCTGTGCATGATTTTACATATTGTGCTGCTGCCTAAGCCATTAAATCTGCTTTTCTAGTAGTTTAACAGATGCGTGGTTGTGCTTTGTTGACAGCTCCTGCACAGGAAGGCAGGGAGCTCGTGTACGCACAGGTCACCCATTCAAACACTCACAGGACGGAGACAAGACCCAATACATGTAAGTCTTTAACATTATTAATATATGTGCTGCATTGATCCAGGCACCTTTCATGGATTTAACATACTTTAGTTATACATATACTATATTATACTATACTATACTATACTATACTATACTATACTATACTATAGTAGTTTTATTTGTCACATACATAGTCATACCCAGTACAACATGCAGTGAAATGTTATATACTACAGTATACCACTGTCAAGGCGGTCGTTAATAAGGAAATCTGAAATGCTCATATAATTCATTTTTACCCAGATGTTATAGCGTTAAATGCCATTTAATCAGTTACCATCAATACACACCTTTAGTCAGCTAAAACTAAGTGTAGTTTAGTTGAGGAACTAAAAGAACTGCATATTTAAATGCACAAGTATCTTAGGACTTCCAAGAAGTCAGAAGCTTGTGAGTTCAAGTCCCACCACTACCAGGCTGACACTCCTGGGTGCTAAGTTGTATAAATGAAATGAAATGTAAGTTGCTGTAAATAAGTTCGTCTGCCAAATGCTATAAAGTCAGGATCAGACCGATCTTTTACAATGTTCACTATGTCAGATTAGGCATTGTTGTTGACAGAAATGAGTTCAGTGGCTCAGTGAGGAGACGGACAACACTACAAGTTTGACATAGAAATCATTTACATTCTTGTGCCAGTTAATAGGTTGTCAAGAAGGCGGGTCTAGTCACTGTCAGTCATGGCTAAAGAAGTGCTGTGTGTGAAACTGGTGGTTTTGTGTTTAGAAAAGAAAGATAATTTTATTAATTTCTTTACTTCCTAGAGTTTTACCTAGTTTGAGGATAGCTTGCTTTTTGTTTTCAGCCTGGATGAATGGTGTAGAACTTAAATTCACTCATATGGATGGATGGATGGATGGATGGATGGATGGATTTAACCTAATTTTCATTGCTCAGTACAAGTACAAGGCAATGAAATGCCGTTAGCATCTACCAGAGGTGCAAATAGTAGCAATGTGCAGAGTGCAAAAGTGCAAATGTAAAAACGGTGCAAATGAAAAACTGTGCAAATATGAAAAAGCAATGTGCAATTCCAGAGTGAAAATATAGAAAGTTGTGCAATTGAAACAGCATAGTGCAGTTTTCACAGAGTGATAAATAAATGAGATAAATAAGGGTATGTGGATAAAAAAAATAGTAATAATAGATACAGAATAAATATGTAGAATGGTTAAATATGATATAATATTTACAATGTCCAGTGA
>JAOVVF010020684.1:0-13408 GCA_028565595.1 Duopalatinus emarginatus | reverse complement strand
AGGCGCGAGCCTCTCATCACAACGGCCCTACCGGGGGGGCCTTGGCAGAAGATCGCTGCTGACTTATGCGAGCTGGAAGGGAAGCAGTATCTAGTAGTAGTAGACCACTATTCCAGGTACATTGAAATGGCACACTTACCTTCTACATCAAGCCAGCAGGTCATCACACGCCTCAAAGCCATCTTCAGCAGATGGGGCATACCCCTTGAACTAGTCAGCAACAACGGCCTGCAGTTCACATCAGCGGAATTCAGTGACTTTTGCAAAGAGTACGGGTTCACACACACACAACCTCGAGCCCCCACTACCCCCAGGCCAACGGGGCAGCCGAGAGAGCAGTCCAGACTGCCAAAAGACTACTGAAACATTCGCACAGATTCGCACCACAGTGCCCACATTGGAGCAAAACTTGAAAATGACTCCAATAAGCCCAGAACAAGTAAGAATAAATGACTCTAAAGCCAAGAGATCTTACGAGTACTTCTACAACCGCCGACACTCCACTCTCCATCTCCCAGAGCTGCCAACATGTCAGGCAGTGCGTGTCAAGCTGGACACAGACAGGGGGTGGAAGACCCCTGCGCAGGTGGTAGGGAAAGCGGAACAACCTCGATCCTAAATGGTCAAGATGGACACCGGCACAGTGTTGCGGCGCAATAGAAGACACCTCCAGGCTGTTCCTGAGACCACCGGGCCTGCAGAACCACAGCTACAGCCTGAGACCAGCCCAGCCGTCAGCAGTCCACTTCCTGTGAAGGTCACCGGGGCCAAAGAGCATCACCGGGGCCCTCTGCACCAGAGACGACACAGAAAACACCGGCACGGCCTACTCTGTCTGCCTACTCAGACTGACCTCCAAGGGCCGTGAAATCAGACCACCTCTCCGGTTCAGACTCAATGATTGATTAATGACTAACCTTTTTTTTTTCCAGGGTTCATTACTGTCTTACAGTGTACTGGTTTGGTTCTGGACGAAAGGACAAAACCCTCACACAGTAAAAAGAAAAAAAGAAGGGGAAAGGAGAAGTAGAGAGAAAAAAAAAGAGTTTTCTGCAGTTAATGTTTAATGCACTTAAGGGTCATGTACAGCAGCATGAATGATGGATGGTTTCTGAGGAAAAAATGCTTTTGGTAAAAATAAATCTCATTTTGAATAAGACTTAATTCACAATAACCTGAATCTGTAATTGGAGTAAGTATTGTTCATTTGATTGTATGTTTTAAGATACTCTGAATTGAATCAGTACTGGCAAATGTTTCTCTTAGTTTATTGTCTCAAAAGGGGGAGATGTAATGTGATGATGTATGCACGTTTCCAGTATGTGTTATGTAGTGACGTAGTTCCGGGAATATTGGGCAGTTAAACAAGTTATCATGACACGAGTCGCTTAGCTCTGTAATGCAACCTGTTAAGCTTTAATAAAAACCCATGACAAGTGACACAGAACGTGTGTGTATCGTGACACCTAGTGTTGACCATAATTTTCTGTGTATTGCTCAAGTTTGTTTCTGCCTGTCTGTTTCTTCAATTCACCAATGACAATGTTTTTATTACATATGATAAAGACACACACACTTAGCTGGTGAAAAATAATGTATTGTCTTACTTAATGACCAACCCTCACCCCCACCCCCTTTTCTCTCCATAGCAAATGCGTGCAGCTCTGGCTGGAGTCCAATGGTTTCTTTTAATGTCTGTTTTCGTGTGAATGTTCATTGAAGCTGTGCTGCTTTACATCTTTGTAAAGAACCTTTCTGAGATCAGATCAGATCAGATGGAGGTGCTTAGCTGGAAATGGTTAATTCTGATTGGATACCTTATTCCACTTGGAGTTCTTGGCTTGTCTGGTGTACGCTTTCCTATGGGTTACATTGATGAAGAGTGAGTGTGACTTCTGTTCAACATGGTTGTAGTTTAGTTTTTCTTCATTATAATAAGGTTTCAGCTTTTATATAACAGTGCTGCTGAATTCCCATGTTCGACTGGTCAGAAGATTGAGTAATGTTTTAGTAATTAAATGTTTTATACTAAAGAAAAAACAGCATCAAACTTTACTTTATCTAATCTAATCTCAGATTACTCTATTTAATCTATAATAAATATTTTAAACCAAAGTGTAAAATGTCTATTAACGTCTATTAATTTAATAATTAAAAATATTAATACTTTTAAACATATTAACATAACTTTTAGCTGTTACTTAAACATTATAAACCGCGAGAGGCCAGCATGCATGGGTGGAACCATCACGACTGTGTCTTTTTTGGAGAACACACCAAAATGTTAGTTGCAACCTGTCAAGTATAAGCCTAGCTTTATTGTGGATTCGCAGAATGCTTGGTGTGTGGTGCATTCTCATTTTCACGTTTATTTTGTTGTTGTTGTTGTTTTTGGCTATTAAATTAAGATTATAACTTTTTCTCTGTGTAGATGCTGGTTAAATGAGGACGGAAGTTTGATCTTTATTTTTGCAGGTCCTGTTCTTTTAACCATTACAGTGAGTACTTTTTAAATCCACATTTTATTAAATCTAATAAGAACTGTGAAATCTTTCACAGGTAAAATACCAATGTAGCTTATTTTTATTTTTCTTTGCAGTTAAACTTGGTCCCCTACCTCATTATCATCATTATCATCATATACAGATGCATGAACAATGAGGTCTTACAAATAAATAAGAGTTTTCAGAAGAACCTCATTATTTCTATAATGCTCAGAAGCCTGAACCAATGTATAATTCTTCTTTGCTACTGGATACTTCCGTACATCCCAAGCAAGAATGGAATTTTATATCATGCCTTCCAGTTCCTCAATTCCCAGCAGGGCACCTTCATCTTCCTCATCTACTGTCTTCTCAACAAAGAGGTCAGGACTCACCTTGAATACTTATTTCTGTCTGATTCTTTTGAAAGTTTGAGGCCAGTCACTTACATCATGTCAAACAACAGTTTTGTGAAAGTTAATTAAATATGTCAAATACAAATTTTAAGTTAAATGTTTCATTCATATCCTAACTGGTCCCTCTAGGTATGTGTGTTATAGGGGAATGCAGGGTTACTTCATTCAAATGGCTATTTAAATGTATGCACATGGCCTTAGATGTTTAAGAAAAGGTCAGATAGAAAGAACTATTACTATAGGAATATTTGGTTCCCCATTTTGTAGTGCATCTAACCTTCTAAACTTGTACATGATGAATTCAGCCTCTCTACATCTATTTCTAGGTAAGGCATAAGTACAAAATGCTTCTGTGCTCTTCCTGCCTCTCCAACAATCCAGTAGTTACCAGAAGTGTCAGGGAACAACCTGAAGATTCACAGAACTAATCTGGATTGAGCATTATTAACTTGCTATTGACACTTTATTATTGTTACAACATATTATTATTATTGTTGTTGTTATTATTTTATTTCTTACATAAATGAATTATATTGAAATAAATACTTTTGAATTTGTTTACCAGTTCAGAGTGGAATTACTGCTACCAATACAGTGTCTATTACTTTCCTACAACAGCACGCATTTAGTTTAATCAATGACAATTTCAATTTATTAAAAAAAAAAATCACACTAGTAATCTGACTTTTCTATTGCATTAAAAACTTGATCCTTACAGAATTTGATCTTTGCAGGTTAGTTTTAGTTATTTTAGTATGAATAAGCAGCAGTGATTTCAGTGGTAAAGCTCAAATCCACCTACATAGAATCTGAAATATATAAATGTTAATTACATTTGTATAATTTCTAGAGGTGTAACTATGCATTCCAGCCACAATTCAATTAATGGTGCTGCGTTCATGAACCATGTAAATTGGAATTTGTTAAAATTTTATTACTTTATTTATAACAATCTTTGTAATAAATAAAATTTATAGTTATTCATAATTTTAAATGTATAAACAAATGCATCATGTCAGTATGTATTGTTAGACCCCTAATTATTTCTCTTTTTTTACTTGTTGGTTTACCTTTTCAACGTGTTCATTGTTTTTCTTTTCTAGGAAAAGGCCTATAAGGCCTGTTGTATTTCTGTTCTAATAAGGCCTATAACCACTTTATATTCACGGATAGAAATCATCTAATAAAAATTTCATGTAACTATTTAAATATATTAATATTTTGGGAGTTTAAAAGTGAAGCTGTTTATTTCAACTGTGGTGAAAAAAATAAAAGCTCTGTAACTGCAGTCTGTACTCTGTCTGTACTCTGTCTGTACTCTGGTCTCTAACAGGAAATCAAAATGCAAATACAACTTGACATAATATAAAATGTGACATGGCACTATTTAAAAGACTAGCAAAGTTACAAAGAAAAAAAAAACAGATAAAATATTATTCATGAAACAATCAAAATAAAACCTACAGAAAATTATTTTATTCTGCATTCCTACTTCTAATTACACTATATTTGGGATTTTACTGTTACATACAAGACTATCATTAGTTTTGGTGCTTAAAGTAAACTGAAGGCCAGGTCACTCAACATCTGACCCCACCAAAATTGTTCATTTCTTACTTAGTTCAGTCTTACTATAAACCAACATACCAAGTGATCTTATTTAATATTGTATGTCAACCCAAGCACACACTACCTACTCACTGGATTAGGGAAGTAATAATAGTTGTGTTTGCATGCCAGATCTGTTGATTTGTTTTTCAGTGGAATCTTCTTCATTCAAAAGCTGCTTTGTGCTTCTCAAAACAACATACTATAATTAATGTCAGGAATGCAAATTATTAAGATTTACAGATATACACACAAACAGCATTGTGTGTTCAGTTCATGTGAATACATTCCTTTATGTTAATATTTACATTTAGCAGTTATAAAAATAGTTCTTCTCCTGACTTACCTAGAGGATAGTGTTTAAAACATCCTGCCCTAGTATAAACACTGTTACTCATCTAAATGTAAAAGGAACTCTGATGGAACAGATTATCAGAAGTGCCTAGTTCCCTTAGATAAGTCATTAAATATATATTTAGAGTTTATTATTGTGGCTCAAATGTTATCATTAAGTTTCCTGGTTGGCTTTTCTTACTTAAAAAAGAAATTACTTTACAGAATAATTTTTAACTGTGACACAAAGATTGTGTTGATAAGTTGGTGCTTTAACTGTTTATTTGAGTGTTTAAGAAAATCCAAGCTAAATTACTGACCACGATTAAAGCTGTACATACACTCATTCCAATCTTACAAGAGCTTAAGGAGCTTACATCAGAATGTAAAAAAAAAGGGATTTTAACTGTGGTAGAGTGGCTGATGCCCGGTGGAGTGGTTCGAGATATCTCAGAAATTGTCATAATCATTGCATAATTGCTGCGGTACAAGAAGAGATATATTTTTTTAGGTCCACTGTAGAAAAGATTTTCAGTCATGCCCTGATTCTAATACCTTCCAGTTTCATCTAAATAAGAACAAGAACCTAGGCTAAAAGACATCACCCTCATGCTGCTTTCTTGTTCAGTGGATTTGGAATAAAGCCACAATGTGTGTTTGTTATTTAACTAGTTTCATATCAGTCAGTCCCAAGATTTTTTAATTTTTAATTTAATACACAATGATGCTTTAGAGGTTTGAGTGTGCCTCTTTAAAACTTTTATTTTATGTTAGAGTTAATGATATCATCCACTTTATCAGAACACCTGCTCATTGTGCAGATAAACATTGTTGTCTGGGTGCACAAAACATCTACCTCTAAATTTCCTGAAGTTATGTGTTGCACAAAATAAATATTAAAAATCTGATACCCAAGGGATTTCCTTAGGATTAGTTAAGGTAAGCAACCAAGTGCATCGAGTGGATGGTGCTCTTTGCCAATATAACAATTAGGTGTCCCTCTTAATAGAAGCAAGAGATTTCTGAGAAGGAAAATTCTGAGAAGGAAAATTCCATGAATACTCCAGGAAATGTAAAGAAAATAAAAAGCTTGAGTTAAAAATAAAATGTCCAGGTTTGTGTGATTTACCTTATGCTTATGGTTTGTTAATAATATGAACTAAAGCCTTTAACACACATTTGTTTACAAATGAGCTGTAAATGAGTTTACAATTACACAAGCACAGCTTCCCTTATGAGAAGAGAATCAGAAATCAATCAGTGTCCTCTACATATATCACAAGCTGAATCTTTTTGGCTCACCACTAGGTGTCGCCAAATTGAATTTTTTCCCCTTTGTACACCTTTTCTGTTGGTTGATGTCTTTAGTTGATTCTGTTCACCTGTACCCTGTTTAAATAGTCATATGTTCTCCTTGTTAGAGTATTTAAACCCTGTGTTTTGTTGTCACATTTGTTGAGTCTTTCAGTGCAAGTCTACTGTGCTATGGTTAGCCTGCTTTTTCTTATGACAGCTCTGTATGTTTTTTCTGTTCCCTTCTGAGTGCATTACTCTGGATTAATTTGCCTCAGTTGTGAATTGTGAAATAAAATTCTGACTTTTAAGACTTCTGTTTGCACGCCTTTGAGTCAAACCCTACCAGTGTAGTAGCTCAGTGGATTGCAGAAATTTTATTTGAAACTTTAGCTCTGTAGCTGCTGCCATCTTTGCTTTAACTAAGAGCGAACAGCCATTCTCTTGGTCTCCTGAAGCTGATCAAGCTTTCCAGGCTCTTATGGAACCCTTCTCTTATGCACCTATCCTAGTGCTGCCCCTCCTTTTATTGTGGAGGTGGATGCATCTACTGTAGGAATTGGCGCCGTCCTGTCCCAGTGTCAGCTGATGGGAAGATCCATCCTTGTGCCTTCTTCTTCCACCACCTGACTGGACCTACAGGACCGCTGTTTATTCCAAGAAGGGTCAGGACGCAGGTACTCCAGTGGAGACACTCATCGCATCTCACAGCCCACCTACGTGCCCACAGGACCCTGGACCCTGGAATATGTGGCATGGCATACATACAACAACAGACTTCAAATCTCCAAGCACTCCACTTCCTACCAACCACATCTCACTCTCCAATGAGCTTAATTACATTTATGCTCGCTTTGTGGGGAGAAATCTGGTGGACTTCAGAAAAACAGCTCTGCCACGTGATGAGCAGCCACTTACACTTTCCAGTAAAGATGTCTACCACACTCCGAGCAAGGTGAATGGAAGGAAGGCAGCTGGCCCTGATGGCCGTGTGCTTAGGACCAATGCTAAGCAGCTGGCAGGAGTCACACAGACATTTTTAATCTGTGGCTGGCCAGTGCAGTAGTCCCTACGATCTTTAAGACAGCCTTCATCTGTTATCTTCATCTGTTATCTTCATCTGTTCTTCATTTGTTATGTGCAAATTGGCTATTGTGCAAAATTGCAGCTCGGTTGTGTGTTTGTGTGGTGGTGTGCAAAGATGCTGTTTTTGGTCGTGTGTGAGAGTAAAGTGGTGTGGTAGTCCTCGTTGGAAAGTTTGAGTGTGGTGGACTAGTCTCTGGTCTCATTTAGGGTTCAGCCTTCAGGGTCCGAAAGCAGGCTGCAGTAAAAATCTTAACCCTGCCCACTCCCATGAACTAAATTAAGCTGAAAAGAAAGGAAACTAATTTTAAATAGGAAAAAAATAATTTTTACAGTAAAAAAAAAAAAAATTGTTTGTTACAGTTAAAAGAGGAGACACACATATGTAACACCAGAAGAAAAGGGTCTGGGCTTTCAGCAGAAAGTTTATGTAAACATAGCACAAAAATTAAGGAAATTTGTTGCAACAATGCTTCTTGCCAATAAATCTTATATCCTTGGTAAGCCATCTGCAGGCACCTGGGAACATCAGAAGCTCAAAACAAGCATTAATAGCAACAGCAGAATAAACTGTTTGGCAATAGCAGAGAGGATTTGGCAAATTTTTCATGGGCAGAACTCACAGATTCAGCTCAGCTCATCCCACAAACTCATGTTTCTTACAACTGTAGCGTCATTCAAAAGGAAATGAACCAGCTTTCCAACAGTATAAGATTTATTGCCAAGAAGAATTGTTACCACAAATAATCTACCAAACACACATTTCCTTAATGTTTATATTATCAGTTCATCTGTGCTGAACAAAAGTTTAAAGTTAAGCATAAACAATGTGTTTCAATAAATCTCATTTGTAAAAAAGTGTGTATGTAATTAAATGACTCTGAGGCATTTGGGTGTGGCTTGTTTCTTCTCTGGAACTTTATATATGCAAAAGCAGCTTCCATGATGTATCACATTTCAGATGCCAAATGCAAACAATTTTCAGATTTCCAGATATGTAGAGAAAGCATTCTTCACTCTCATCTGGACTACATTTACTTGCTTATCCTCTCTGTAAACAAGAATATTCATATGAACTACGAAATTCATAACATGATTCAGCTATTAAAAGGTTAGTATTTCATAAATATATATTCATCTAATATGTATAGACTTTATATTATCATACAGTAACAGGTCTGCTTTTGTCTTATTTCCTATTTATGTCTTTTTTTATGTTTATGTTTGGGTTTAACAGCTGTTAAAAAGAAAAGCTAAACTAATAACATTTTACTTTGTAATTAATAAAAAAATGAGTAATATTTATATACTAATATAATAACAATAAAATCATTAATTAATGATTACATTTTTTCCATACATTATTTCATTAAATATTTTATCATTTGAGTTTTTATAGCATTTTTATATCATATTGGCAAGATTTACAAATTAGTTGTTTTACTTTCATAACATAGTAGTATATTCATTTTGTCTAGATCAATATCAATAAAAATAATATAACTGTCATTATTAAAGCCTCATATTAGGTCTGTTACTACTATTAGTATTAATATAATAATTTTATATTTACAATTATTACTACTACTACTACTACAATTGATTTTATTATTAGTGGATTTTTATTCAGTGGAAGTCTAATGTTAAAATAGCTTATTTAAATGACTGTTTTAAAATTTATATTATATTATTAGCACAGCAAATAATTTTTACACTTATTATAATTATTATTATTATAATTATTATAATTATAATAGGTGATGATGTGTGTAGCTGATATCAGTGTCTTTCCTCCAGGAGTCACTGTTCTGTTAATAGCATTTACATCATGTGATCCTTCACTCAGCTGTAAGTAAATAAACTGACACAACTGTGGGTTCATTCAGTCATCTCTTCTTGTTTAATGTACAAAGAATCTTTTAAATTATAGTAATAAAGTGTGCAGTAAACAGAATTCTCATTAACAGTATTATTTTGTTGCCAATTTTATGCACCTTGAATCGGAACCATATCCTGATAACTTTTTATAAGCTCACGTTTTCACAATTTTATCCAGAAGCATCATGTAATAAAATCTAATGGTTGCATTAAGCAAATGGTTTGCTTATTTATTTATTTATTTGTTTGACGGACATTTTTTTTCCTTGTACTGGTTTTTGTTCTTAACTATTCTAAATCAGTGGTCTCAAAAGCAGTGAATGAGTGCGTGAGTCAGAGAGAGAGAGAGAGAGAGACCCAAACCAAAGAAAGACAGTATTCAAACTCTTTAATTAATAACACTATTTTTTTTTATAGATGTCACTGAACAATGCCAGGTATGTTTAATTGGAGAAATAACTGACAACCTTTAAACAGTTATTATCCCCAATATACCTAATTTCTTACAATATATCATTACGTAAAATGTTAATACCTGTCAAAAAAACAAAACAAAAAAAATACATTAACATTAAAGCATTTTTATATACAGGACTTCAACCAAAATATTACAGATCAAGACTTGTCCCAGGAGGTGAGACGTTGCTGATGCTGTGATTTTGACACTGCATTTGAACGTGTAATTATTTGTGCCTGTATGTCTGTTGTGTAGGAAGTAGAAATGTATTTGAACTCTATGATGGATCGAAAAGCTTGTGTGATAGCGGATGATCATGTCCTCATGAGAGCCGCCACAAGTGATTTATTGAATGTAAATGAGGACTTGGTCTCGAAACTGGTGACGACAACAGACAGCTACACCTACATCAGCTTCTCTGTCCATAATTTAGGTAAATAAATACATAAATTAATTTCTTCTAAATAAATAAAGGAAATCACTGGTCCATTTTTTTTTTTTTTCAGAGGTTTGCATTTTAATGATTGTACCTGATATTACCATAAACAACATCCCCACACTCATCACAAGCTATGCCTCGTTGGATATTGATCTCATTGGAATTTCACTGCAAACATACGGTAGAGTAATAACTGCAAAGATGAAGTTATTAGGAATAAACGCTGATGCTGTATTTGTCAGTTGTTGTACTGCAGTATTCTGCATGAGGAAAATCTTAACATTTCAAATTATTTCCTGAGGTTTTGGTAAATTGTCATGTTTCTGTAGATGTCAAAAATGATTCTGCTGATATCAACAATCTGTATTCTTACATCATCAATAAAGTTTATTCCCAGTCCTAGAAGTAACCATGACACTACTGCTTTACCCATAAGCTCGTACGTTTTGGATCATTCTTCACACTTTGGTCTTTCCATGACTTTTGGTAGAGGTTCATCTTGGTTCCAGAACTTGTTTTGGATCACCTCTGTATTTTTGTGATTTTCAGTCTGATCTTCTGATTCTTAAATTGAAATGTGCGTGTTTAATCTGAATGACTTGATCTGAAAATTTTAACACATCTAGATGTAAATATGTTTGAATCATATCAGATTGTGCTGCATGTAGGCACTGTTAATCTGTATTATTACTTATTTAGAACCAGCTTCTGTGGTCTTCATGAGCTACACCAACATGACAGACATCTTTATACCTGATTTCTTTAACACTCGCATCTGCTCAAAAAAAACTTTAATGTCTGCTGTGATCTCATTCTCACTTCCCCAAACCACCAACACATGGATCCTTGAACAAATCGACTTCACCCTAAAACACACTAAAGTATGATATATTTGATATATATAAAGTAAAGATATAGTTTATAGTTTATATTTTATAGTTTATAGTTTATATTTTGTGGACGATGGTCAAAGGTCATTTAACTGCATGTTGTACTGTTTATAACTATGCATATGACAAATAAAACTTTGAATCTTGTTTGCTTGTTTGTTTTATTTTATTTTATAATTTATTATAGTTTTTTCTTTTTCTTTCTCCACTGGCTAGGCTTTAGACTCAGGGGCCATTCTGTCCTGTATGAACTGGAATGACACAGATGACTGGCCTAGCTGTTTTGTCTCACAGACCAACAGTACTCACACTGTGTGCTCTTGTTATTATGGGACTACATTTGCCCTCATCAGTGAGACTGACCCATGCAAGGAAACACACCTGGAAACTGTATGTGTATAATACACCAATAAAATACAGTTAAAAATATAATCTTTAACATAATTTGTAAAATGTTAGATTTTACTGTTTTTAACCTGTTTAATAATTATAAAGCATAACAATTACAAACAAAAATATTTTGGAAGAAAACCGAATCAGTGGAGTCAGTATATGTACACTGTTTGGCATTAGAATTTCTTTGTATATCTAGTGGATAATACTTTTTCTAGGATTATTGCATGGAGGACTGTAAAGAGGATTTTCTGTTTCGTATGTGGGACTACATATTTTCTATTGAACAATTATCACAAAAGGTAAGACTTGTTATTGCCCATTTATTTATTTATTTATTTATTTTATACATGGGATTGTGTTTTGATTTGAATATGTATTTACAGTTTTTTTTGTCTGTTATTGTGTAGACTGTGGAAAATTATTTGACCACAACAATGAACTTAATAGCAAACAGTGAAAAACGATCTAACTACAGTTCAAGCCACTATGGAGATATATTAATGTATGTAAATGAGAAACTAGTGTCTACTCTAGTGAACAAAACAGTAACCTACAGTTCCATAAGCTTCTCTCCCCCAGATTTAGGTATGAAATCTGCTAGTGGATTGTACAATGCTGCATCTATATGGCACATCTCATTTACATTGATATTTCTTCACCTTGTACTTCTTAGTTCACCCTCATGGCTGAACCTAATGCTTTGATTCTAAATAAACTTTGAAACATTTTTAATATGATTTAAGGTGCCATTAAATTAATTTCATGTTAGAACTTATATACATATAGCTGAATATACAATCTATATCTTTCAGAGGTACAGGTGTTAATGGTAGGACCTGATGTCACCTTGGACAGAACCTCCACACTCATCACAAGCTCTGCCTCTTTGGATATCGATCTCACTGAGATTTCACAGAACAACTATGGTATACTAGTAACTTATTTCTGCTAATTCATGGAGAATAGCCTGGACACCTTGAACATAGGTGTTCTAGGGGTGTGGCTTCAGAATGGAAAGGCTGTATCGTTCAGATCATGGGTTTTTACAATAGCAGCCATTTAAGCAGATGTACATTATTTGTACTATTTGTATTTATGTATGTCAGATCTGATGTGTAAAGTGTTCAAAAGTGTAATTTGAACTTCCATTTCGACTTCAGAATCAACCACTGTCGCCTTGATGAGTTACACCACCTTGGCACACATCCTAGACCCTGTCTTTTCTGAAAACATCAATGTAAATCAAGCAACAATTATGTCCACAGTGGTGTCAGCCACAGTAATCCCCAGTGTTGACCTCTCCAAACCAGTCAACTTCACCCTCAAACATCTCAAGGTAAGCTGTTTTACCTTTTATATAAAATTTAAGGGATTCATCATTTTTATAATCACCTTTTCTCATTTTGTCATTGGTTAGAAATTAGACCCTGAGAGCATTCTCTCCTGTGCACACAGGAGTTGGCATCTGTGGGAAACAGGTCATTGTACCATCAAACAGACCAACAGCACTCACACTGTGTGTTCCTGTAATCAGCTGGAAACCCTGGCTCTATTCATGCTGACTATCCCATGCAGGGTAAGAGTATACACCATCAATCCTATAACTCAGAGATCACTAATAGGTGGTCCGCGTCCAGACTCAGACATTGTTCTATCCGGACCGACACCTATAAACAGTAAAATATTGTATATGATTAGTACACAATAGACTCTTTAAATTTTATTCGAATCACTTTTCTAGCATTTACGGTGTAGGTTTAGCAGACCAATCACAGGTGTTGTCAGTATCACACGTGATGTTTCTCAGCCAATTAGATGTGTGTATTATGATGAGCGCATACATACATAAATACATAGAAACAGTGGTGTAAATAAAGCAAGTCAGAGAAAAGCCCATTCACATGGTGGTGCTCTAAACTAAGAAACAGAAAATATATATATATTATAATATTAAGGCTGTCAAAGTTAACGCGATAATAACGCATTAACATGATCTTAGATTATCGCAATTAAAAAAAAATTGTCCCGTTAATGCAAATTCTAATTTGTCCCTGTGATTCACCCGTAGTTCATGTTGAGGCTTGTCGCGCGCTGCTTCAGTAAGAGTAAAGCTGCATCTGAAATCACATACT
>JAOVVF010020528.1:0-13417 GCA_028565595.1 Duopalatinus emarginatus | reverse complement strand
GATAATATATGAAATGTTCTACCTTTCACCCCTGTGAATCAGTAGGTGGTGCATCCTACAGGATAAAATCCACACCCACGGCTTCCCATTTTCTCATTTCTATAAAGAAAATAAAGATGCTGGTTGTGTTGTTCCTGTTCGTCTGTGTGCTATGCCCTGTTACAGCAATCAGACTGGCTGGAAATGGGTACAGCGATATTCTTATAGTCATCAGCCCTGCTGTACCAGAGAATGAAGAAATTCTAAACCAAATCAAGGTAAAAGACTAAGAACATTATGTTTTCCAGGAATATTGAATATTCCTGAAATTCTGTATTTTAAGAACTAAATATATAGTAATGTTTTATGCACCTTAAGTACAAATACAGAGTTTTTCTTGGACATTTATGCCATTTGACAGACATTCTAATCCAGAGCACTTTTTATTTATCTCATTAATAACTAAGCAGACAAGTGTTATGGGGTTTTGCTTGAGGGCCAAACAGTAGCAGCTTGATGGTGGTAGGATCTGAACACACAAATTTCTGACCAGAAATCCAGCATCTTAACCACCAAGCAACTATTGTCCTAACAGTTTCTTGATTCCTAAAGCACTATTCAGATGGAACTAGTTTTACCTGCGGAGGTGAGGTAATATAATTTTACTACAGGAGAGTCAGACATAGCAGTGCTGCTGGAGCTTTTAAACACCTCACTGTCACTGCTGGACTCAGTATAGTCCAACAACCTAAAATATACAGTCAAAGGTGCCCTGTGACCACTGATAAAGTATTAGGAGGTGATTCTATATATTTCAGCAGTGACAGTTGTGACATACACTGCCGCTCAAAAGTTTGGGATCAAAGTGAAATTTTCTTGTTTTCAATGGAAACACACTTAAGATTATGAAATAAAGCAAATAAACAGGACATGCAGACATTGTCAGAGTGAGAAATATTGATTTTAATGAAAATGATGACTGTGTTCTTTAAATTTTGCCTTCATCAAAGAAGCCACCTTTTGCAGCAGTTACAGCCTGGCAGACTCTAGGCATTCTAGCTGTCAACTTCTCGAGGTAATCTGATGTGATTTCACCCTATGCTTCCTGTAGCATCTTCCACAACATGGATTGGCTTGATGCAGTCTTCCTCCGTACCATACAGTCAAGCTACTCTCACAACAGCTCAATAGGGTTCAGATCCAGAGACTGTGCTGACCACTCCATTACAGTCAGAATTTCGGCTGACTCTTTATTTCTTAAATATTGCAGACACAATTTGGAGGTGTGTTTGGGGTCATTATCCTGTTGTAGGATAAAATCAAGCGCTGTCCACAGGGAATGGCATGGCATTGCAAAATCTTGTGGTAGCCTTCTTTCTTTAAGATCCCTTCCACTCTGTATGAATCTCCTATTTTACCACCTCCAAAGCATCCCCAGGCCATCACGCTGCCTCCACCATGCTTGACAGATAGCATTAAGCATTGGTCATGCATCTTTTCATTGGTTCTGCACTTTCAAAATGTTCTTCTGTTTGATCCAAAGACCTCAAACTTGGACTTATCTGTCCACAACACCTTCTTCCAATCTTCCAGTGTCCAATGTGTTTTCTCTTTGGCCCATCACAGTCTTTTCTTTTTATTGGCCAGTGTAAGGTATGGCTTTTTCTTGGCAATTCTGCCATGAAGTCTAGCATCCTGAAGTCGCCTCATGACCGCTGATGCTGACGCTGGTGTTTGACGGGTTCCATTTAGTGCAGCTGCACTAAATGCATGGGAGCCTCCCACTCCGTTTTCTGTCCTTGTTAAAGCCAGTTTGTGTCGCTCTTCAAAGGGAGTAGTTAACAGCATTGTATGATATTTTCAGTTTCTTAGCAATATCCCGCATTGAGTAGCCTTTCTTCCTTAACACAACAATGGACTGACGGGTCTCTAAAGACAGTTGTTTCTTTCTGGCCATTTTAAGCCTGTAAGCAAGCCAACAACTGCTGATGCGTCAGATACTAAACTAACCTAGAATGTTGTGCTCCCTTTTATGCTCACTTATTAGTATAAAGTTTTTCAGCTGTGCATTACAATTGAGCAAGGGTGTCCTAACAACCAATAAGCCCGATAACATCCTTAACCTGGATTGGCGCCCATACCAGAAGATTTAGGCAGAGGACTAAGAATTACTGATAATAGGAATGTATGCAAATTAGGCCTCTATACAAAAATTGGCTTTAAAACATACATTTTATTCTTTAAAAATCATCTGATACACTTAAATTAATTGTGAAATGGACAATATTGTTTGTGAATTGCATGACATTTTTTTTTCTTTTAAAAAGAGGGAAATTTGCAAGTGATCCTAAACTTTTGAGCGGTAGTGTATATACAAATGGGTACAAATTAAAGACAAAAGACAATTACTGTGGAGGCCTTATATGCTGGATAATAACAGCTGTTGTGACGAAACAAGACATTCATACCATGAGGTTCTGGGTTTAGACGAACTCTTTCTCATTGTTTCATCACTTCGCTGTTTCCATAACTCACAATGCAAACATGTCCTGTTCAGGGGTTCAAGGGAAATAGATTCCTTTTATTGGTTTGCAAAAGTGACATATTTCTGCTGTTGCATCCATCCAGTTACTGTAAAAGAGTTATAATAAAAGAGTGTCTCTTATCTGTGGACACACAGTACCACCATGTTAAACTGTTTAGTAAAAGGACATGAAGAGGTGAAGCTCAACTGCAGAATGCTGTATATCAGTGTGGCTAAAAAGTAATAAATGTATGCTGAATTGTTTCAAAGCTTGCTCATTAGATCGACTACTTACATTCATATAAATGCATAATTTTTTTATCTCCACAGGAAATGATTACCAATGGATCAGAATATCTGTTTGAAGCTTTAGTCCGTAAGGTGTTCTTCAAGGATATAAAAATACTCGTACCACCAAACTGGACCAATGGAACGTATGAAAGAGCAAGAACAGAAACCTTTAATAAGGTACAATCAAGTTTATTTAGTTTTACTGTAATATATATGGATTGGGACATGGACAATACAAAATGTATTGTAAAATATAATACTAAACATACAATTAATTTTTTTTTAGGGCAGAATAAGAATTGACAGCCCACATCATGCAGCTGGTGATGAGCCGTATGCACATCAAACCAGTGGCTGTGGATGTGAGGGTGAATACATTCATTTTACCCCCAACTATTTGTTGAATGACACTGTTAGTCAAGCATATGGACCTAAAGGTAAGAGAGAACCTGTGTAAAAAAAATACATAACAGATAACATATAAATTTTTATTCGGAAACATAACTGCATTTATCAAGTATAATCAACAGACAGCAGATGTTACATTTATTATTATTATTATTATTATTATACTCTACTTTCAGGTAGAGTTTTTGTGCATGAATGGGCTCACCTCAGATGGGGAATATTTGATGTATATAATATAAGAGAGCCTTTTTACCTGTCTGCTGGTCAGATTCTACCAACAAGTTTTTGTTATCATCTTTGCATAAATGACCAAAAGTTATTAAGCATAAATAGTATATATATTATAACAAAAGGTGTCAGTAATGTGTTATATTTCCGTTTCAGGTGTAATGGTAAAGTTTCTGGTCAGTGGTATGAAATTATTAATGAAAAAGCTCAACGTTGCCAGATTGGTGGAGATGGAAAACCCACATCCAACTGTGAATTCTTTCCAGATGAACAGCAACATACAAATTCATCAATAATGTTCATACCAGGTTTAGCTTCTGTGAGTATATCCTTAAAAATAGTTTTAAATTAATTTCTTCTAACTCAAGCAGGTGACTGAAATCACTGTGTAGACAATTCTTTATTTTGGTTTGATGCCTTTATCATAAGCACTGTGATGTGTTTTGTAGGTAAAATCATTTTGTCATGAAGAGGAACACAACACTGAAGCCCCCAATGAGCAGAATCAAAAGTGTGCAAAAGCAACACGCACAGTAATCTTTCAGGACTCAGTGGATAAGGATGCCCTTCAAAACCTAAAGCCTCTGCAGTCTGCTCCACCAGCTCCAATATTCAAAATCATGTCTCAGGAAGCATGGACGTATGTTACATCACATAAAGATAGCCTTAAATCAACACAGGGCTCTAACGTCACTAGGATGTGGTCACAGTGCATTTAAAGAAAAAGTCTACAGAAATTTTCAAAAACATTTTCTTCCTGCAAACAATGAGGCATGACATGGCACAGAAATAATGGAAAGGGTTATAGATGTATAGAATTTTTATCCCTGATGAGCAAGTCAGTGGTGAC
Source organism: Duopalatinus emarginatus (assembly GCA_028565595.1). Lineage (NCBI taxonomy): Eukaryota > Metazoa > Chordata > Actinopteri > Siluriformes > Pimelodidae > Duopalatinus > Duopalatinus emarginatus. The sequence goes on along the minus strand of JAOVVF010020528.1, from coordinate 9,137 downwards.
AGTGGCAAGAAAAAAACTCCCTGAGATAAGGAACCCACCCTCATTTGGGTGACACAGTACAATTATAAATTAGCCAGAGAATTAAAGTCTGTAATCTAATTTATGGTTTTTACATCTGTCCATTACGGTGTTTTGTAGACTGTTTATGTCCATGGTGGGTCAGATGAGACTGCAAGAAGATAAGGGGCGTCAGAGTGGATCAGGCAGGGTTCAGGGAGCAGGAGGAATCAGAACTTGGGGTTGCTGGTATCTCCTGGTGCCCAGTAGGTGTAGCTCATCAGAATGGAACGTTATCTTTTATGTAATGGTCACTAAGTTTTGCATAGTGCAAGCAGAAACTACAAAGGGAGAACCAGAAGGTGAGACAGACATAAGGACACCCTGGGACATAAAGCAGCTATCACCATCCTTGTATTACCCTAAAAATTAACAATGAGACTACAGACTATCCATAAGGGCCATAATTCATTCATAATACATACATCTAAGGTAATAAAGGGCAAATCATGCAACATAAGGTTACAAAATGAACACAATAAATAAAATGACTTGTTTTGTAGAAAATGTGTAATATTTGGTTTGCTTATTGTCTTTAAAGGGTTCAAGAATACGACTACAACAACAAGCTGCTACAGTTTTCTTAAAGCAGATTATAGATGAAGAACAATTAGTGGCTCTTGTGACTTTTAGTACTGAAGCTCAAATCCTAAACAATTTGACTCTAATAGATGGAAAAGCTTCAAGAGACAGACTAATTAACAATTTACCAACGATCCCAAATGGACTAACACATATCTGTAAAGGACTCAGAAAAGGCTTTGAGGTGAGACACCAATGTGAAAACTCCTAATACTCTCTCACACACAGCACAGGTCGAGTCTATGATTAAATCTCACTGTTACTTTGGTCTACTGTGAGGACCAGACCTGATGCCAGGAAGCAACTGCGGACAGTTTATTTAAATTAAAAATAACTAGAACAAAAGGGGCTCAGAGTGGTGAAGAAAATAGAGAACACACTGTAAAACACAAATAATATGGAGAGTCCAGATTCCAGTTAAATTGTCCGCGTGGGTATCACCACTCTGGCCCGCAAACGGAAACTGAAACAAAAACAAGAGAATACGGGAAACGGGAAAGACTAGATGATATAAAAAAACAACGAACACTAGGAAATACAAAGACTAAGACAGGGGACTGTGACGAGGCTAAAGATAAACAAACAAACTAGCCTGGAAGAAAGAATACTTAGCTTGTATCGTGGAGCGGTAAGACGTATGGAAACATGTATTGACCCACAGAGAAGCTCAGCCCAAGAGCGCATTATAAAGTGGGGGGCAGCCAACGAGAAGCTTCCCTCCCAACTAAGCACAGGTGTAGTGAATTCTGGCTGAGCAACCTGCGGGTGGGGCAGGAAATGCTCTTCTTCAGCGCGTGGGTTTTGCTGTTGTTTTGGCTGACTGGCGGCCTCTAGCCGCCACAATTGTCTACAATTGTGTCTATGGGGATTAATGTCCATTTCATTCAATTTCAAGCTCTTCAGGAGGATGATGGTAAAACAATCGGAGATGAGATTCTTTTTCTGACAGATGGGGAAGCAACTGATAATGTTACAAGATGTTTACAGGAAGCTGTTCAAAGTGGTGCAATCATTCACACTATAGCATTCGGCCCAAATGCAGATAATGTACTGGGAACTATGTCAGATCAAACAGGTGAGGTTTTACACATGCAATTTTACAGACTACTCAGTCAGTCTGTTTTAACATGTCATGGTTTACTGTTTCACTTCTTGTACTAGGCAAGCTACTACCATTGTTAATGTATTGCATTCTAAAACACTGGATTTTCATTATTGTTTCATTAGATGGAAAGTTTTTTGTAGCAGGAGAGTCTATATTGTCCAACCAGCTTGTGGATGCCTTTTCTTCGATGACCATATTCAGTGGAGACTCCATCACACAGCCTGTACAGGTTAGTGATATACATCCACTCAAATCTCAATATCACAAGTCAGTGTATTCACAGAATATTTTTACTCTTTTCTAAACAGATTGAAAGCACTGGAAAGAATGTTCATGATTGGTTTAATGGAACAGTTACTGTTGACAGAACTGTAGGAAATCACACCACCTTTACATTAATATATGAAAAAACTGCACCCACAGTGTACATAGAGTCACCAAGTGGTTTGGTTTATGACCAGAGAAACACTACTGATATTGCCAACACAATCACTTTTGCTGTTACAGGAACTGCAGAGGTAAACCTTTAACTGTTACTTTTGTAACACAGTATAAAATATAAACAAAAACAGAATAAAAGTTGTTCTATAAGCAAAATCAGTAATAAAATGTGGACACCAATTTTAATGGCAGCCCGGAGATTGGAAATACAGCTTCTTCAACAAACACACAGCTACACAGCAAATGAGTTTAACTGTAACGAGTCGAGCAGCCCGGGAAGATGTTCACCCAGTCACAGTTACAGTCAGAATGGAAAAGCAGACCAGGGATGGCATTGCAACTATGATCGTACTGGCTGACGTTAGACAAAAATACAATCCTGTGCTAGGGGCCAGTGTTCAGGTGTACCTGGAGTCAGATACTAATAACTCTGCAGTAAAACTGCAGCTCCTGGACAACGGAGCAGGTAACATTTTGAAAGATTGTGTAAAATAATTTCTGGGGGAATTATTAAATTATACATACAATTTGGCAAAAGGACACTTAACATACTGGTCATAACTTTTACAGGAGCTGATGCTTTCAAAGACGATGGCATCTATTCCAGATATTTTACACAATTCAAGCGAGGAAAATATAGTATAAGAGTGAGAGTGGAAATTACCAGTGGAGGGGTCCAGGTTTCTCCCCACAGATACTCTGGTGTTCTATACATCCCTGGACACATTGTAAATGGTAACTATGATCTATTATTACCATTTAATTTTCCCACAAACAGGTGCTATTGTCTCTCTAGTATTCAGAACATAATAGGCAGAGGAACAGTAGTATCACTAAAATAGAAGTAACACATCCTAACTTGGCTGGGGGAAAAGGCACATTTTTTATTTAATGTAGTAAAGTAAGGAAACATAAGACCTTTTTAATTAAGACTTGGAGCACAAGGTCTAAAAAACTAAATCATGCATACATGCAAAAACACATAAACTGAACTTCAAATAATCAAGAACAGTGGTGTTCAGATTTCTTAAATCACACCATATTTATGTTATCTGAAAAAGCTTGCCAATAGCCAGTCATTTCTTTATAACAGGAACGTTATATTTCTGTCATATGTTCCTTTGTGTAGTTTGTATGTTGACTGAACTATGTTAATTAGTCAATTTGCTGTAGTTTATGTGTGTATTATCACTGCAAAAAAAAGTGTGTTAAGGAAGTGTCAGCCAATCAAGTTTAAATAAACCAACTTTAATGCAGAAAAATTTCGAATGTAATGACCTGACATCTGAAAATAACCACCTGATACAGTTTTTAGTGATCTACATCACTACCATCACCGCCATTTAATCTGAAGGGGACATGTCCCCTTCACCTTTCATAATTATTCGTTTGGACCCCCCACATTTAACAAAATATTAGTTTACCAACGCTTTTTCTATTGCTTAGCGAAAGCATCCATTCCACTTGGTCGATAGGAGAATACACATACCACTGAACGTCCACTCCTGGGGTTTTCCAGGTTGCCTACAACAATTCGCCGCATGCAAGTGAAGTGAATCTTCAGTACATAGACAGTAAAGGCTGCTTGAAACTGGAGAAGGTCACATCAGCCCCATTGCCATCCCACAATGTCCAGCTTTAGCCAAAACCTTATTCTTTTGTTATAATCCCTCAAAATTAACCCTAGGCCTGCTTAAATGAATGTTCAATGAAACAATTAAATATTAGAAGTAAACTTTTGCCTTATTTACTTTAAGTAACAGTAGGCTATTCTTGGTTGATGATCAGGTGTTTTGCAATATTAGCTTCCTCCCCAAACACAATGGACTTAAGGAAATTCTGTACAAAGCAGCAGAAAATAAGTCAAAATTTCCCAACAGGTCTTTTTTTTTTGCAGTTAGCTGGTGTCATGTCTTCTGATGTAGTCATGATGTAGCGATGATGTAGGAAGGATTTTCCACCGGCACAGAGTTACTTAACATAAAACGTTTACAGCATCAGAACAACCTTCCATGAATTCAGCTTGGAGAGGCAGGGTCCAGATCATCTCTGAATACAGAATCTTCATGTGTGGTTTATATAGTCTTTTCCTATACATTTTGTCACCATATATAGAACCAGATACACCTTCAATACATATTGAAATGATTTCACTTGTTCTGGAATGCGCAACCCTATTATACATCCTCATGTAGAGGAACATGTTTATATATATTGTTTATTACTCTGCTTAGGACACCAAAGGGCTCCTTGCTTCAGCAAATATCCCCTTACTAATGTATACAATAAAAGATGCATACAACGGATATATTTAGCATAAAAGGAATATTGGAGCTTCAGATACCACACTGGCTAGTCAAGGTTAGAAGATCTATCAGCTAGCTTAATGTTAGCTTAAGGTTATTATTTTATCCTGTTAAAAATACACCAGAATGTAGTAAATGGCATGTAATTCATTAACAATCCCTAATAATTTTCTTTCCTTTTATGTTTGCCTTTCTGCATAAATATATAATGTCTGGTGTCAACTGCAATAACTGTTGTCTCCATCCTCTTTCCAGGTAAAGTTAAATTAAACCCTCCGAAACCCCAAGTAGCTGTCCAGCTAGTAAATGTGGGCAGCTTCACCAGAACAGCAACTGGGGAGAGTTTTGTAGTAGAAGCAGATGCACCTACAAACTTCCCTCCAAACAAGATTACAGATCTGTTTGCAAAAATCCAGGAGGACACTGTGCTTCTCACCTGGACAGCTCCTGGTGAGGATTTTGATCAGGGAACAGGTGAGTCTTGTACATGTTTACACTACCAGAGAATGGAGTCTTTAGCATTGCACAAATTCAAATAGTTACATTTACACATTTGTATACAGTTACACTTATTTAATACTGGTAGAGGTTCATATTTTCAAATGTGGTATATTCATAAAAATAAAATCTAAGATGATACGTAAACAGGAATGTATTTTAAAGCATGCTGTTGTACATACATTAGTCCTGAATGTATCTGTGTTTTATTTCTCTAATACCACAACAATCTTTTACTTTATAAATAGTGCACACACAGTAGGCAAATAGTTCACTTTCACGGTCACTTTAAAATGCAAGTCCATATGTATTTGGATAGACAAAATTACATAATTTCCCCTCTGTTCACCCCAAAGATGGAACTAAAGTTTAGACATTTAGCAATCTGTCTTTTTATTTATACTGAGTACATTTTCCAAGACAATCTCTAACACTCTAAATGTTTTTCTTTTAAGCCAAATCCTATGAAATCAGATGGAGTGAAGAATTGAAGACGCTTCAAAAAAACTTCAGCAGCTCAAATCTGGTCAACACTTCAACACTTCAGCCTCGAGAGTCAGGATCAGATGAACAACACTTATTCCAGATTAGCATTTTCATTAAAAATGAAACCACACTTTTTTTTGCTGTTCAGGCAGTGGACCGACAGTCAATAAAGTCAGAGGTGTCAAACATTGCTCGAGCAACATATTATGCCCCAATTACCAGACCATCACCTAGTCCAAATCCAAACATTGCTCAAACAACCCATGTCCCAAATCCCAGACCATCACCTATTCCATATCTAGGCTTGAATCCGATAGCTGTAATCATCTCACTCTTTGTGGTGACCATAATTACATGTCTTATAGCTGTGATCATCAATCTAAAACTAAAACAAACAAGATATAAATATTTCGTTAATTGAACAAAGTTTAAGTATTCTTTAAGGGTTTCATTCCACTTTCTTGCTTATTTATGAATAACAGCATTAAACGTAGCAGATGTCCTGTTAAACAAACCACAAATATAAATAAATATACAAATAAACATACATATATGACACATATTACACATATACTATCCAATATTAATCAGTTATGCGGAATGTTATCTTATATAGTATTGTTTTATGTCATATTAGGGGCTTGTTGCCCCCTGTAATCTCGGTTAGGAAACCGATTTTGTGACTGGAAGGTTGCTGGTCGATCCCCTGTATTGATAGTGGTAGTTCAGTAGTTAAGCTGTTGGACTTCCGATCAGAAGGTCATGAGTTTGAATCCCACCACCACCAAGCTGCTACTATTGGGCACTTGAGCAAGGCCTTCAACCCTCAGCTGTTCAGTTAAATTAATGACATTAATGTAAGTCACTCTGGGTAAGAGCGTCTGCCAAATGCCACAAGACATGACATTAAACACATCTTTCAGTTTAAACTGACTTCCACATGTTAACATTTACTTTGCTGTGGTGGTTCGCTGCTTAAAGTTACTTGCTTGTAATAATATTTTTTATTAGCGGTTAGCTGTTAATTTAGTAGCAGCTAATCTCTCTTTTAACTTTATTGATACTTTTCTGTATTTATTTTGTGTATTTTTCGTTAAATAAATAAGCTTTGTAGGAAAATCTATAATGCATCGTTTTCTGATTTAAATCAACTGAACTTGCCAGTCTTGTATCCAAGGGGCTGCTCTACATCATGTCAGACTCTACCAGTGTTACCGACTGTGCTCTTTGCCCCACACAAGCAGAAGCAGCCCAGGGATTAAACGAGATAGTGCTTTTTAAATGTTTGTGCTTTTTAAATTCTTGAGAATAAATATAGGGTATAAACTATGCTAGAGTGACGTCACTTAGCCTCTCATCCACGTCCAAATCGCTCCAAAACGGTCTTGTTTGTTAGTGCCCTGTTAGTGCCATTAAAATAAATACTTGTGATTTCTTTTATCTTTAAGGCTAGAAACAATAAATAACTGACATCATGCTACATCAGCATCCAAAGCATTCAAAGGTATTATTGTATGTTCAACTATGTGCCCCGTTCGTGCTGATTTTCAATTTATTTTCAGAATTTGAATATTAATTTATTATGAGCAACTGATTTGTCTCCCCTTTGTTACAAACTGGGATCTTCAGCATCGGAGGAAAAACATTTTTACAGTGCTTACTGTTACGATTTGCCACTAAGGTGAACTCTGGAGAAGGGACTAGCACGGAAAGGCCAACAGTAAGAATATGAAAGGGTACTTGTGTGCACAAATAATAGAATAATAATAATAATTATAATTATATATATAAATAGTAATTATTATTATAAATCATAAGAAATAATAATAACTTATGACAAGTTATGCGAGCGGGATTCGAATGCATTGGGGATTTTGTCACGATGGTTCACTAGTGCATTTACACAGTGCGGCACCAGGATGCTTTTTTTTACGTGCGTTCTCAAACAAAAGGGTTCTAAATATTAATAAAGGTGGCGGTGGAGGAAACAGCCCAGCCCCGGTTGTGCCGGGCTGACTGAGTCGGCTTCCTCTAGTGGTGGCAGAGGAAATTGACTGACCGCTAACGCTTACGAAAGAAAACATTTTATGGGAGATCACTGACTACAAAAACTCTTCCCACACTGTCCACAGTGATAGGGTTTCACTCCTTTGTGGATGCGCTCATGCTGTTGAAGATTACTCCGACGACTAAAACTCTTCCCACATTACCTACAGAGATATGCCTTCACTCCTGTATGGATACCCTTATGTTTTTTGAGATCACTTTTATTACGAAAACTCTTCCCACACTGTACAGAGTGATATGGCTTCTCTCCTGAACGGATGCGTTCATGTCGTTGTAGATGACTCTGATTGGAAAAACTCTTCCCACACTGTACACAGTGATATGGCGTCACTCCTGTATGAATGCGCTCATGCAGTTGCAGATTAGACTGATAAGTAAAACTCTTCCCACAGTGTCCACAGTGATATGGTTTCTCTGCTGTGTGGATGCGCTCATGCCATCAGAGATTACTCTGGCTAGTAAAACTCTTCTCACACAGAAGAGTGGTACATCTGGAAAACTTAAATTAACTTAAATTAAAATAGTTTTAAACTATATCCCCAAGTGATTTATCCACAATACTGCAATACAGTTTGACGACTAAATCATCCATATTAAACCTTTTGCAGCAGGACAAAAAAAGAAATCAAATTCAGCTCTTTGCAATTGCTAGCATTTTAGTCATTAAAAGAACAATAAAATTGTCCTTTGACTTCACAGGAGTACTAGCAATTTTATTTTAGCGTGCAATTATGACCTGAAAGTGCTGGGCGGTATAATAGTTCATCTGAGCGGTATACCGATATAATGGTTGATGGTTCAAATCCGACGCAGACCGAAAGGCTATATATTGCAAAATTTGTTGAGTCACTGTTGCTGCTGCTAGCAACTTACTCCATCAATGCAGCAGAAAACGTGTGTTGGAATTCCAATAATTTATGAGATTAACATCATCGGATTCAACCCTGCCAACCAGTAGCACTAGGGAAACCGTTAACAATAAGGATCACGCATCATTTGAAGAGGCATTTTCTTGAGGCGCAAGAGAAAAACAAGAGCCCTTTTAAGTACTTTAATACCTTTAGTACCTTTAGGTACTTTAGTACCTTGAAGGAGAATATTAAGAGACATTAATTTAGAATGTTTTATTTGTTAACTGGAGATCAAAGGGAATTGTACAGACATTTTAATACTTTACTACCATGGCTTCAAGGACACCATACTGTAAAATGATATTTAAGCTTGTGTCATACTTGTGCAACAGAATGTTTAAGAAACATCTCTTCGAATACTCAACCACTGAGTGCTATCGTTTATCAAATAATTATGAAATGGAGATGGTGAAGGACTCTTCACTTACTTGTATATAAAAAGGTTTATTCCATGGATTCAAAGCCAATATGACCTTCCTCTGAATAGGGATGAAACAATATAAAAATTTCATATCATGATTGTCATTGCCAAAATTATCACGATTATCAATATTATCGTGATACTGTTCAAATGTGTTGAAAAGTAAAATAAATAAATACATAAATACTGTTAAAATCTTTTTAATGTTCAATAGTCTGTCACTAAAGAGGGACCAGAAGCATTACTGGCTTTACCTGTTCAAT
>JAOVVF010020517.1:0-13420 GCA_028565595.1 Duopalatinus emarginatus | reverse complement strand
GGGGGTTCCAGTTCTGTCCCTCATTCAGGATCAACGCTGAACACAGAGAGAGAGAGAGAGAGAGAGAGAGAGAGAGACACAGAGAGACAGTCAGTTATTACCAAATATGTAAATAAACAAACACTCGTCTGATATGTAAACACACACACTCATCACTCCTCATGTTAAAATCAGACAGAATGTGTGTGTCGTTCTCCACAGACCTCCTCATCACCATACCAATATATTTATTTATTTTGCTCCACAGCTCACAGCTTCACATACATGCAGTATGTCAGTACTGTTAAAAGATTGGCCCCACCCACGTCCTCGGCTTGGCCCCACCCCCTCCGGGGCGACGTCTGATGCTGATCCACACCTCAACACACACCTTCATCTCAGTGTCATCACGTTACCATAGTGACCATTACAGTGATTATCTCTCACACACACACACAGCAGCTGCATGCACGTGAGTCAGAAACACTTCACACGGTGACTGACACACACACACACACACACACACACACACACACACACACACACACACACACACACCTTTTTCTAGACTCCGTCAGTAATCTAATGTCATGTGTTTACAGTTAAGGCTGATTAAAGACCTGCTGCTGATCACACATCTGTGGTGTACATGCTCACAAGGTTAAAGGTCAGAGGTGATAAGACATTCACACACACACACACAATACAGAGAAAGAAGACGACCTTGTAGATGGGAGTGACCTTATCACCGTTACACACACACACACACACACACACACACACACACACACACACACACACACACACAGAGTGCAGGCCACTTTCACAGGAGTTCCAACTATAGATGTGAGGAGAAAGATGACTAGAGAACAAGTCGTCTAACAGAGAGAGAGAGACACAGAGAGAGAGACACAGAGAAAGAGAGAGACACAGAGGGAGGGGGAGGGAGAGTTCAGTAACTCACAGCATAAAAGAAAAGTTAAAAAAAAGAAAAAACAAAGATGAAAGGAAATGTCTAAAGAATGAGCCGTGTGTGTGCGTGTGTGTGTGGTCATGATGTTCTATAAAAGAGTTTTGAGCTTGGTGTAATTTTGTGGAGTTAATCCTAGCACAGGAAATACACAATTATTATGAACACACACACACACACACACACACAGAAAGACACACACAGACAGTTAACCAACCTGACTATAATTACCTGAAGCTGTTTCATTTTTATGTAGTACACTCCTATGCTGCTATACAGTGAAGCACATATGTGTGTGTGTGTGTGTGTGTGTGTGTGTGTGTGTGTGTGTGTGTGTGTGTGTGTGTGTGTTACCCAGGTCGTTGTTTTTGGTGATGGCGGCCGCTGCTCGAGCTCGAGGTCCCTGCTGGGTGAAGTGATATCCAAATTTCACTATGCTGGTGTTCGCCTCCAACATTTTAGCGATCTCCATTTCCACTGTAGTACCGAGCTGCTGCCTCTGAACACACACACACACACACACACACACACACACACACACACACACACACAGAGTCAGTGTGAATCTGTGTTAGATCATTAAATCAGGCTGCTCTACTGAGTATATTTTTACTCTGCTATAAAGTGACCTTCAACAAAGAAAGAAGGGGAAAAAAACAGTAAGAAAAAAATAAGTGTTAAAAAAAAGAAAGCAGAAACAAAAATGATAAATACAAAAACAGAGACAGGGACACACAAGAGACAGGGACACAAAATAAATACAATAAATACAAAAACATGAAGTCAAAACATAAATTTTGTTTTAGATGTGACTGAAAAAAAAAGAAAAATACGAGGAGGAGGAAAATCCAAATGAGCAAAAAGGTTAATTTGATTTTAAATGATATCAGTGTGAGAATTTTAGATAATAATAAAAAAAATGTAATTAAAAGGTTTTAAATGGACTGATAGATATGTGTGTGTGTGTGTGTGTGTGTGTGTGTGTGTGTGTGTGTGTGTGTGTGTGTGTGTGTGTGTGTGTATACTGAGCAGAACTGATCTTCACACATAACCCATCAATGAAGTAACACACACACACACACACACACACACACACACACACACACTAGTGAACACACTTGCCCTGAGTGGTGGGCAGCCCCCCCTCAGTGTCACCCAGGGGCAGTTAGGGGTTAGGTGCCTTGTTTAAAGATGGAAGGATCGTGTGGACCTTCACACTGTGAACTGTGGTTCCTTAACCACAAGCCTACAACTGCCCCAAGTTGTGTGTATGAGTAGATTGTGTGTATGTGTGTGTGTGTAGTTGTCTCTGTATATGTGTGTGTACCTGATTATTGATCTCAGACAGTGAGTCGGTGACTCTCTGTGTGTGTGTCTGAGAATGTAGTTGCCTCTGTGTGTGTGTGTGTGTATGTGTATGTGTGTGTGAGAGAGAGAGAGAGAGTGTGGTCATCTCTCTCTGTGTGTGTGTGTGTGTGTGTGTGTGTGTGTGTGTGTGTACCTGATTATCGATCTTGATCTCAGACAGTGAGTCGTTGTCTCTCAGTGCCTCCACGAGAGCCTGAACTCCAGAACCAGTGATGAAATTCGACTCGAGGTTCAAACTCCTCAGTGTCTTATTCTCTCTCAGCATGTCTGCAAACGCCTACACACACACACACACACACACACACACACACACACACACACACACACACACACAGGGTCTAAACTTCAGTCAGACTGATATAAATAAACACAGTACAGATGTAAACAGACCTGATGTTTATTTCTTGTTTATTTACAAACTTTATGGACACTGGAACAGATTTAGTGAGTCACTAATAAACACTCTAAGGTGTATAGTGTGTGTGTACTGTGTGTGTGTGTGTAGTGTGTGTTTCTCACCACAGCGATGGGGTCGTTGCTGCGTGTTGCTGCGAGACTGAACTTCTTTACATGTGTGTTTTTCTCCATGGCTTTGGCGAATTCTCTCAGTGTGGGGATAGGAACATTCTAGAGTAAAATAAAGATGGTGGGAGATATAATTTTAGTCAGGATAGTTTGATTCAGTATTTTAACTTTACTGAGGTTGAGTCAGTAGTGTGAGGTTGCTGAGGCTGCGAGGTTGAGTCAGTAGTGTGAGGTTGCTGAGGCTGCGAGGTTGAGTCAGTAGTGTGAGGTTGCTGAGGCTGCGAGGTTGAGTCAGTAGTCACCTTTATGTTGTTCAGGTTGACCTCGGTGAGTGTGGGGTCGTTGCTCTTTATCCTCTGCAGTGTTTCCTCCACGTTAGTTGGGTTTGGTGGCTCATCAAAAACGGGCTTCACTTTTTCTCCTTTAATTACATCTGAAAATATGTAAATAATTCCAGTCATTGTCCTGAAGTCTGCACTCCATCTGTCTGTTCAACACAGACTCATCTAAACTCAGTTCAGTTCAGTTTAGAGATTTTACTAAGACATGTGCATCTCCTGTAGTAGTTACTTGTCCACGATCATAATAACATGAGGTAACTGCTCGTATTTGATTTAAATGTGCAAACGGTCGCTAAGCTAATACGTACTGTTGTAGCCGTCTTTGCTGGACGTCCCGTCGTAGCTCTGTGTGCTCGTCACTAGGGTGTGGACTCCCAGAATAGCTACAGACAGGATTAAAAATAAAACCAAAAACCATAACATCATCCATCTGAGAATAAAACATAAAGCAGCGGGTGGTGGAGATGAGACTGAAATGAGACTGAGAGAAGCCACCAGCACGTCTGTCATCATACACCAGGACAGTAAATAAAGGCTGTAAAACCACGTAAACATGGGGTAGGACTGCTGCTGAGACACGCGTCCACTAACAACTACAGTACAGTAACTAAAGGACTAAAAATAAACCTGTATGAGTAAGATTCTGGAGTAAAGTACTGAAACCTCCCACGTCCTTATTTACTAGTGTTGATGATGTAAAGCTGGTGACAGAGCTGGTGAGAATCTGTGATCATATAGTAGTTTAATACCAACACATGAACACTTCACTGTATAAACACTGCTCTGTCAAACACGAAACACGGCAGGAAACAGGAAGTTACATCACCTATACCAGGCAAATGTTAAAGTGGCTAAAGTTTCCATCAGAGGTCCTTTAACAATTATAACAATATAATAATAATAATAATAATAATAATAATAATAATAATAATAATACACACTAATCAATTAAACACACTTAAATTAATATATAATCACCACTGGTACTAACAACATTACATCATTATTTTTAATCACTAATAAACAATAAGAATTATTAAAAACACAAAATATTTGTAAATAATAATAATAATAATAATAATAATAATAATAATAATAAGACACTCCTAAAAAAGCAACAGACATTAAAATTAATACTTTACTCTCATTACTAGTTCTAATGAGATTACTTAGAAATGGCTGCTAAAATATAAATACAAATAATAAATAATAATACTATCACAATAAATAAAAATAATTTGAGTAATAAAATAATAACCAATTATACTTCACTACTACTAAACATTAACAATAATAAAAAATCTAACAACTAATTATTTAAAAAAATAATACTAATAAATGCTATGCTAATATACTAAATGCTAACTTTCACTATGACGACGGCTAATAACAACAACAATACACAAATCACTACTGTTACTAAAAAGTATAACATTTATTATTTATTTTATATTATATTTTAATGCATTTTTCAATAATTAATTTCTAAACGAACAATAGATATAATTATTAAATTACAATTACTACAATTACTAAACAATACATAATAACATACTAATGATAATAAATAAATACTAATGATTATAAATAACCATATACTATACAGATACTACTAATTATTATTTTTATTTGTTTTTATTATTATTATTTTTTTTTTATTTATTGTTGTAAGAAGAAAACCAGTCTCTCTCTCTCTCTCTCGTTCCCTCACCTGCGAGGTCAGACAGCTCAGTATCAGTCACACCAGACAAAGCCTCTTCCAGTTCCGGGTCAAGGGTCGTCACGTCCTCCTTACTGGCCTCCAGCGGCTTCTGTTTAGGAACGAACGCCTTTCCTAGAGAATCATGGTGGAAAAAAACACTTTCACTATTACACAGATCTTATAAACCTTTATCATTAAAATGAGAACGTTTAAAATACATCATAAAGATCATCATAAGCACCATCAGGCACAAGAACAGTTAGTTCTCAAACTTGATTTAATGAAAACGACTGAGTCACAGCATCTCCACAACAGCAGGTCCTGTGGGTTGTGTCCCAGTATACAGTGGTTAATACCTACCAAAATGGTCCAAGGAAGGACAACTGATGACCCAGGAACAGAGACATGAGACACACACTTATGTGTGTGTGTGTGTGGGTGAACAGTCGACTGTCTGGTCTGATCTTAAAGAAGATCCACAGAGGGATCTGTTACTGAGGTCTTGGTGCCACAGATACCACAGGACACCTGAAGAGAGTCTGGTTGAGTTCATGTCTCAATGGGTCACAGCTGTTTAGGCAGTGCACACGCACGCACACTCACTCGCACGCACATGCATGCATGCACACTCACGCACACACACGCGCGCGCGCACCACCTCATCTTTTTTTTTTACTTTAACAGATGACACTTTGTGATTTACACATAATGATAAACTGATAAGCGTTTATTGCTTGTTAGCTACATTAGCATCATAAAACTGAAATCTCACAATCTCACCAACGTCATTGGACACACACACACAGACACACATGCAGACACGCATGCAGACACGCACGCAGACACGCACGCAGACATACAGACAACCTGTACCAGTTGCATTACTTGGTGTGGGATTGTTAAAACTGTGTGAGTTTGTGCAAGACACACACACACACACACACACACACACACACACACACACACACACACAGCACTATCACCCACAGCAACAGCAAACAGGAAGTGCATAATAAGCCAATGTTGCTGCAGAAAGGAACAGTGTGTGTGTGTGAGATATTTTGTATGACCTCATGTTTCCACATATTGAATGCCACAACAGTTATAGAGCTTAACACGCCATCCCTCTCTCTCTCCCCCTCCCTCTCTGTCTCTCTCTCGCTCACTCACACACGCACACACACACGCACATGCATGTAATTCCATCGCTGTGTGTTATTTGCATTAACAGTGCATTACTGTACATAATTAACGCTCTGACTGCGATACTCAACCCAGCTCAGTCAAGGTCAACACACAACACAACACACCGTAACCATGACAACGCTCTCACACAGTTCTAGCTAAAATGGGATAACTAACTAGATCCAGAACCCTAGATTATATTTATTATTCTCAGTAACGCAGGCGAGGTCGGCGTCGAACCGTGGCCTAGCGACCGCCATTTCCACGGATACGGTTGGTGGTCACAGCAGCGTGTCCTCGCGGCATCAGAACCGCTCACGCCACACAATAGTCCCACTGTCTCAGAGCTTGGCACCATGCCACGCTGACCCGCTGTGGGTTTCTCCGGCACGACTCTCCCTCTGGGTTGACCTTGGATGACCTCGCCTGATCTCACCCCCACACACACCCACACACACACACTTCCTGTTCTCTGCTTTCTGTTGAGACTGTGAGAAGGACAACGGGACAGGAAAGATGGAAGCGTGATGGAAATCCAATCACACGTTCACGTCTGTCTGTATTAGTCTAATCAATACCGTCACCGTTGCTGACATCATCATCATCAGCCAATCAGAACGCTCCATGGAGTGAACACACTCTAAAAGGCAGTGAACACACTTGGAAGGTGAGGAACACTGACTGATTAAATGTAGAGGTCACATTCCTCTGTGGGCAACCACAGCAGGGAAAGACTACACTTTCACTTAATTCAATTGTGTGTGTGAGGAGCAGTTTCCTTGCTCAAGGGCACTTCAGTCATGTCTTGTTGGTATGGGGATCGATCACATGGTCCCTCACCTCGAGTCAACAGTCCGTTTGATTAATAAAGTCACCATAAAATCAAAACCAGACACCAATTAGACAGAACCACAATAACACACCGACAACAACTTACAGCCAATCGTGTGCTCGCTAGAAGACACTAGCCCCGCCCACACACACACACACACACACACACACACACACACACACACACACACACACAAAAAAAAAACAGGCTGTTAGCATCAGACACAAAGGTCTAATCTGGAGGATCAGGACACAAAATACACATCACACTGAACCCTGGTCTGTCCTCCAGCACTATAAATATCCTGACAGCAGAAACACAAGTCCATGGTGACATCCCATGATTCCTCAGCGGCGTTGCTATGGAAATGGAGAGCGTTTTGTGAAGCGGGGACGCAGGAAGAAAAGGAATAGAGAGACTTGGCACTTATCCCTCAGTAAAATCTCAGAGTTTCCTCCTCTTTCAGTTCAGCCCCCGAGGACGTCCAACACTTCCTGTCTCTCACAGATACGAGAAACCCACAGAGAGACGGCTAGAACACGGAGAAGCTCCATGGAATGTCACCTGACTGGTCATGTGACCGTCACATTACCTCTGGTAGTCCAGAGAATTGAAAATGAATGCAATATGAGACGGATACAAGTGTGTGTGTGTGTGTGTCTTAGCCTTCATCTGTACTTTAAGTTCAAGGTTGTAATGACAGCCTGAAACACACACATTCATATAACACTCGCACATACACACACACACACACACTCTCATACACACACACACTCTCATACACACACACACTCTCATACACACACACACTCTCATACACACACTTGTATTCTCACTTATATACAAACACACACACCAAGATTTCCAGATAAACTCTACAATGTGCGTGTGTGTGTATGAGTGTGTGTGTGTGTGTATATATGAGTGTGTGTGTGTGTGTGTATGTGCTGCAGTTTAATGCATCACTGAGTAAGTGAGCTGTGGTGTAACCTACTGCTGACTGTACAACACCACGCCTACACACACACACACACACACACACACACACACACACACACACACACTACATATTAATCCCTGACCCTGAGGATATGAGTGTGAAGTTTTTTTTACAGAATCCTTTAAAACCCACAGTCACAGCCACACGGCCGCTTACTGCCCCGGTGGCATCGCCATGGAAACAGATAACCCCACACTACCAGGAGAGTCTGACAGAGTGTGTGGAGTACAAACACACACACACACACACATATATCATCTTACACTTTATACATGACCGTAACTTCTGAGCGAAAAATTACGTCACTGAAGGGAAAGGTTTTACTGTGTGTGTGTGTGCGCGTGTGCGTGTGTGCATGTGTGTGTGTGTGTGTGCGTGCGTGTGTTTTACAGCGTGCAAACATTAACTCATGCTGCTGGAATCCGAGTTTTGACGAAACTCCAAGATTTTTCCCAAAGCACTTTGAAAACACACATCAAAGACAGACATGCAGAGCTGCAGTTTTACAACACACACACACACACACACACACACCACACTCCAGACAACTACACACTCCCTACAAACACACACACACACACACACACACACTCCCTCCAAACACACACACAGTGAAGGCGTCAGCATTAACATTTCATGATGAAGAAAAGCCTCATTCATTATTGAATCTCCTCCTTTTTGAGCCGTGTGTGTGTGTGTGTGTGTGTGTGTGTGTGTGTGTATGTAGAGTGTGTGTGGAGTGTGTATGTGTGTGTGCGTGTGTGTGTGTGTGTATGTATGTATCTCTTTGTGTTCTCTGTTTAGTCCTAAGCACTACTTCAGTTGACTCCACAATGTTTACATGTGGTGACCTCTGACCTTTCTTCTCCCCAGTGAAGGGCACGTAGTCGTCTCGGTCTTTATACTCCAGCGCCTGTTTCTCCAGGTAGTGCAGCAGCTTCTCTCGGTTGAACGGCCCTGTTGCACTCTTCGCCGTCTGGTCCTTCTGTCTCAGGCCGGCTGGGAGCAAAGCATTCTGGGTAAACGAAAGGGAAACAGATGAAGTGTGGGTTACAACACTAACAGCTAATGTAAGTATGTGGACCTCAGACTGGGGGCCAAGGTCCCAACAGGACAACAACCCTAAACACACACCCAAGATAAAGGAGTGGCTTCAGGACAACTCTGTGAATGTTCATGAGGAGCCCCGGACAGGAGCCCCGGACGGGAACCTGACTGAACATCTAAATATTTTTCCCTTTTTGTTTGTATTTTGAATAAATTTTTTCAGACCAATTTAACAGATTGCCATAAATATATAAAAATATACAAATATATAAATTACTTTATATTGATTTTCTAATCATATTTATTTTTATCTTTTTATTTAGTTATATTTTGTTATCTTGTGTTATTGACAGAAGAATTTCCTGAATCAGATAAAACCAAGATTATCTAAACCACAGCAGTGTGTGAGTGTGTGTGTGTGTGTGTGTGTTTATGTACAATAGCTTACATCAGCAGTGTCTCAGGTATAAATTATAATGGACATGGACACGGTTGAAAAGGACAAACGGATTTCAGGGGATTTCTAATGACGTAAAGGTTACTAGAGCTGTGTCGATTCACAGACATGATCAGGGAAGGAGGGTGGGGGAGGGTGGGGGAGGACAGGGTAAGACGGGAAGACAGGGTAAGACAGGGTAAGACAGGGTCAGATAAAGTAGAGTAAGGTGAGGTAGAGTTATGTACTGATGTATGCCATCAGTAAATTCCTAGTAAAGTAACTGTCCATTTAACCTGTGTTCATGTTGATTATATAGAAATGACATCCTATAATTTATAACTGAGACACTGCTGATCTGAGGACTGATGTGAGTCCTAGACAGAGATATACATTCTCATACATACACACATGTACACACACACACATGCACGTATACATGTATACACACACACACACACACACACACACACACACACACACACACACACAGAGATAAACATGCTGTGTAATGCAGGGTAGGGTAGGGTAGGTAAAGAATGGTGGGGTGGGGTGGGGTGGATGAAAGCAGGGTAGGGGTGGGTGAGAGTAGGTAGGTAGATGAGAGCCGGGTCGCTGCCTCATTACCTCAGGGTCCATCTCCTCCAGAGCGCTCTCCAGCTGTTTCAGCTCCTCCTCAGACAGCTTGTCGAGGATCTCATCCTCATCGAGCTCCTTATACTTCTCCATATCCTTCTTAAACGACAAAGCCATGATGAAGCACCTTCGGGCGAGGGAGACGACAGTCCAGGTCAGCGCAGGTCACGATCTGTACAAACACACACACACACTTTAATAACAGCACAGAATGTGTAAGGTATAGGGTGTGAGTGAGTGAGTGTGTGTTTCAGAGGTGAAATGGGTGTGTGTAATGATGACCAACCCTGAATTACTCCCATTTACGCTCGTCTGTAAATAGATATAATTGGAGTGTGTGTGTGTGTGTGTGTGTGTGTGTGTGTGTGTGTGTGTGTGTGTGCGTGCCTGTCTGAAACAATGCTCTGAACACTGTCGAGTCTCAGACACTGAGTGCGTCTCAGAACAGCTGAACAATACCTCAGACACTCAGTTATAGCATGAACAGGTTTTTCCAGAAATTACTGAAGCCACAAAACACGCATGCAGCGCAGTGTTTACACACACACACACACACACACACACACACACACACACACACACACACACACACACACACCAGACCGTGATGTTCAGGCTCTGTGCTGATTCTCCTGTGGTGTATGAGATCACTGTTTCCAGACTTTTATGAGTGAGGGATCTGCATGTTCCCTCTCATGACCTTTGACCTGGACCAGGAAGTCAGGCTTGAAGCTGTTCCATCTCTAAACTGAAGCCTGAACTCCCACTGACCCCCAGAGAGAGAAAGAGAGAGAGAGAGAGAGAGAGAGAGAGAGAGAGAGAGAATAAAGAAATCTCTCTCAAACTGTCAACTAGAGATCGACCGATGTGGGTTTTTCTTAATCCGATGCCGATGTGGATATTTAGAGGTCAGGGTCAGCTGATGGCTGATCTGTGCTGCCGGTTTGTTTTGCCAATTTTTAGGGCTGAAATCTTAAAAAGTTTTCCCCTTTATTTAATCTCACTAATAATAAGTGGATGCACAACATTTTTTATTTATTGAACACTGACTTGAACCGTCTATCGAATCTTAATTTTGTGCACTTAAATATAAAGTTAATAATAATAAAGTTAACCAAACAAATCACAACACTGTCCAAGTATAAACATAAAAAAAACTGTCAATCATTTACATAAAGGTTTTAGAATATTTATCAAACTGAATCTTTCAACTTTGTTGGAGCATAAAGTGTAAACTTAAACACTTAAGTACATTTAAATAAAACAAATACAACTTTTATACACAAAAATCAATTAAGCTGAAAAATATAATATAAATATATATAAATATAAATATAAAAAAATAATTAGTGGTGCTGCAAACACACTCGCGGCAACCAGCAACATTTGTGTTTGGTTTAATGAACACGTCTGTCACCTGACACAGAGCATCTGAAGTCTTATTTGTATATAAATCCTCAAGTAACCAACTGTAAATAAAACTTCACCCAGCAGCAGAAAACATTACAAAATAAGATAAAAAAGGAATGCTTTTTCATTTTAACTCAATTTGTCGTCCATAAGTCTTCCTCACGCGACCCAGTTTTCACTGAAAGTTCTCAGTACTCCCAGTTTAAGAACGGCAGGTTATAATGCAGGAAGCACTCCTGCAAACTCTCCAGTGAGTCGGCTCCTCTTGTCATCTAAATATTCCCAATATCACTGAATCGCTCAATAACACCTGACTTTAAATCGGTGCTTCTAAACACGAATATCGGCCGATGCCGATATAGTAAAAAATGGCAAATGTCGTCCCGATATATCGGTCTACCTCTACTGTCAACATGGAAAACCTCCTAGTGATGCGATTCACTCAGCGCGACTCCCCATGTGACTCCCTCCACGCGATTCAGTCCCATGTGATTATGACAGACGATGCCATACAGGGGTGTGAGGTCAACAGTGTGAGGTCACCACACTGACTCACAGGCAATACTCACACTGAGAATAAAACACTAGTAGTTAGGGCGGGGTGATTAATTAAAACATAACCGAAAGTGATACCTCTAATCAGACCCTCTAATCCACCCGATCTCTCCCATGTCGGCTTTTTCAGTTTTCAAATTTCTCCTTTCGGCGCGATGCGTGTTCATGTACTGTCGCTTTAAGAACACACTTCTGCGTGTCTAGTTACGTGACTATCCAGACTGAAAAATAAATGCGGTGCCTGTTTTTTGGGGCGCATTTTGGTTTCAGTGAAGACGACATGTAATGAATAATGCAGAAAAATGCTATTAATATTTTTTACATTTCAGAGAACTTTCTATTTACATTAAAACTAAATTGTGACCCTTTACACAAGGCGTGTTGATCTCAAGTGATGTGCGCTTTGATTACAGTAAATAACCATAAATCGTTCCTTAATCGTAATTGAGAAAAAAAAAAGTTAAATTGATTGTGATACTGATTTGAGGTCATATCGCCCAGCCCTAGTCTGAGTATAAAGCACTGACGGGCCTCACACCACAGCACCCGAGTGAACTTCTAGCTACAACTAATTCCATCAAAAGGTGCAGGATCTTTGTTAGTACTTTGAACACTACAAGCTACAGCAAGGGTCAGAAGTTTTCTTACAGAACAACAGACATGGAGCTCTGACTACAAGGGAACCTGGCATGAAACTCACTCTGTGTGTAATAATAACAGAAACCAGATGATGAGGCTAAACCGGAGTGTGAGGTCAGGAGTTTACTTTAACACTGTAATGAATCTCTGGGTTATAAAGGACAGAGTGATTTACAGGTCTGACAGGAGGAACAGCTTATGAGTGATTTACAGGTCTGACAGGATGATCAGAAGGTAAAGTAACAGAACTCCTTAGGTGAGCATCACTTCCTGCTCGTGTGTGTGTGTGTGTGTGTGTGTGTGTGTGTGTGTGTGTGTGTCCTGCTAGAAGACAATCAGCTGTAGCTCAGGACACATTTGCATGTAGCCAAAGCCACGAGGTGACGCTCACAGTACACTGAGAACAACAAAACACTGAATCAGATTTAAAGTGATGAAACTTCCAGAGTGATGATGATCCAACACACACATGCGTGCACACACACACACACACTAACCATCAGCATAGGAAAACTCTTACAAATCTGCTGTGCGGATTTGACAGAACAGGAAGTCAGGAGGGGGAAAATAAATGGAAAAGTGTTCAGAAGGAGGAGGAGGACTGGGTCTGTCCCACTGAGGACACATGAGGATTAATACCACAACCTCCACCTAATTACTCATCTACATCTGTACATCAAACCAGTCTGGACATCTAATAAAACCCTGCTGTGTTTCTACACACACACACACACACACACACACACACACACACACACACACAGAGACACACACAGAGACACACACAGAGACACA
>JAOVVF010020382.1:0-13429 GCA_028565595.1 Duopalatinus emarginatus | reverse complement strand
ATATTAATAAAAATGTTTTTTTAAATCCATATAATAAAAAGTATCAAGTGATATTTGAAATAGTTTTACTTTTTCCAAGAAACATTTTACTTTCTCTGTGAATACAATCCACACGTAAGAGAAATGTATTTTCATGTGCTATAAATGTTTAGTCATTTTAAACAGCACTGCAGTTGAGAGTATACAATGTTATACTATTACAATAATAAGAGTTTGCAGTGCATCACTAATTCTCTTGTAATAAAATAGTAAATATTTCTTGCTATTAAATGCAAAGCTCACTTTAGTTTTTATGTTAAATATTCAGAAATAGTCATTTTCATACAAAAAGTACTTCTGTAGCCAATTGCTGCTTATGACTGTATTAATCATTCAGCTCACTGTCCTGCTAAATTCCTTTCCAGAACTGCAAGGAGCCTCAAAATCACTAAGAAGCAAAGACCAACAGCTAGACGATTGTAAAAGACAAATAGAGACTAAAGATACAGAACTGAAACTGAAAGACACACAGATACAGGAGATCCAGATACAAATGGAGAAAAGACTTGAAGAGAATGATAGAGTACTAAAGGAGAAAAATGAACAGCTGAAGGTTGTAAAAGAAAGTTTGGAGATTAATGAGAAAACTCTTTCTGAGAAAGACACGGTGTTAATGGAAACGCATGAACAACTTCGAAATGCTAGTAAACAGATTAAGGAGAAAATCTCACAGCTGGAGAATATGAACAAACTGCTGAGTGAGAAAGATACACATCAGAAGAACACAGATAGAGAGCTGGAAACCAGTAAAAATAAACTGGAGACACTGGGACAGGAGCTTCAGGACCAGAAGAGACGACTACAGGAGATGGAGATCCTACTGGAGCAACAGAAAACTGAGTTAGCAAAAAAAAACAAATGTCTTAAAGAGAAAGAGTGCCTTCTAACTGAGAAAGAGAGACAACTGGTGGAAAGAGACAAACAGATTCAGGACAAAGACAGACTTCTGACTGAAAATACACAAACATTGCAGATAAAAGTCACATCACTGCAGGAAAACAAAATGCTGCTCAAACAGATAAAAACTGAGCGGGACAAAACAATTAAAGAATTGGAACATAGTCGGCAACACATAGAGGAAAAAAACACACAACTAGAGAATATAAACAAGCTGCTGAATGAGAAAGATACAGAACTGAAGAACACAGATAAAGAGCTAGAAACCAGTAAAAATAAACTGGAGACACTGGGACAGGAGCTGCAGGACCAGAAAAGACGACTGCAGGAGTTGGACATCCTACTGGAGCAACAGAAAACTAAGTTAGCAGAAAAAAACAAACAGCTTGAGGAAAAAGACAAACTTCTAGAGGAGCAAACAAAGCAGCTGCAGGAACTGACAGATCCAAAATCATCAGCCCCAATCAGGAGAAGAAACAGCATGGAGTACTTACCTCCAAGACGTAAGTAACTTGTTAAATTAAGCAGTTTAACTGTACATCAGAATGCTAAATATATACCGTAATGGTACTTAATGGTGCAACTCTTCAGATATTGCATGGAAGTAGATATTATTATCAACTTGGTATAAAGAATAGTTGCAGTAATATTACCAATACATGGTCTTACCAATACTTACTCTTTGTTTTAGACTTTGGCTCAGATACATGTTTGGTTTCCACACCTAGCTTTTAAACAAAGTACTACAGAAAATATATGCTCTGGATTCTGCTATGTTTCTTTTGGTCTGTAAGCCCAGCATATGAATGAATTTGGGGGCAGGGTTAGGGTTAGGGTTAAGGCTAACCAGTTTTAGTCATTATTAGACTGTAGAGCCACCACTATACTCTAGAAAACAGTGTAATCACCATATTTCAGTAAGTGATCCTGTATTAAATGACTTATTCTTATTTATTTTCAGTGAGTGAAGTACCATCTAGTCCAGATCCAGTGTCTGTTCCCATACCAGAATTGAGGATGGTGCTGCTGGGGAGGACAGGATCTGGGAAGAGTGCAGCAGGAAACACCATCCTAAGCAGAGAGAAGAGTAACCAGGCTTCTACATCTACAGCCACCCAACAGAGTGAGATGACACAAGGGAAGGTGGCTGAAAGGAAGGTGTCTGTGGTAGACACTCCTGACTGGTTCTCTCCTGGACTTTCTTTGGAAATGCTGAGACAAGATGTGAGGCTCATCTGCTCCAGGACCCCACGCCTTCCTCCTGGTCATACCTGTAAAGCAGCCTTCCGGAGAAAAGACAGCGTTTGTGGAGAAAATGGAGGAGATTTTTGGCGAAAGATGTTGGAGAAATACTATAATCATATTCACGGTTACTGATGATATTCAGAAAAATACTGAGCAGTTTATCCAATCAGGAGACCAGGAGATTCAGAGACTTGTAGAAAAATGTGGAAACAGATTTCACTGTCTCAACATTAAGGAGAGAGGAGATGGATCTCAGGTCTCAGAGCTACTGGAGAAGATAGAGAAGATGGTGGAAGGAAGCAGAGAGAAATTCTACAGCAGTGAGATCTACCTGGAAACAGAATCTCAGATTAGAGCGATGGAAACAAAGATCCGGAAAGAAAGAGAAGAGAAAAGGATGAGAGAGGAGATGGAAATTAAGGAAAAAATAAAAAATGAGGTGCAGGACTCTCTGAGAAAGATAGAGGGAGTAATCCAGGAGCATGAAGGAGATATCAGACAACTGAATGACCGAACAACTGAACTGGAGAGAAAGATAAATGAAGAGAGAGATGAAGAGAAAAAGACAGAACTTGAGAGGGAGCTAAAACGAGAGGTGGCGCGAAGGACGGAAATGGAAGAAAAGGTGAAGAAACTGAAAGAAAGGAGAGTGAAGGAGAGGAGAGAGATGGAGGAGAGACACCAACAGGAGATAGAGGAGATCAGGAATATGTATGAAGGAGAGGTCATAAAAGAGGCAGAGAAAAACCTCATGAAGGTCATCCTTCCTGAATTCCAGAGAAACATTTTAGCCTCAAAAACAAAGATGCAGGAAGAGTTCAGCAGACAGATGGAGGACAAGCACAGAGAGCTGAAGTCTCTCAAACAGAAACTTTCAGATGTGACAGAGAATCTCAGACTGAGGGAAGAAGCCTACCGGACAACAGTGATGAGCGTAACATATCAACACCAGCAACCGTTTTAAGCTGAGTTTACACTATATGATTTTAGGTTTGATTTTGCAATCTCACATAGTAACATGAAACACTAATCAAAATATTATTTTTGTGTACAAATATTTAAATTGTCATTCCTGGCTTCTATTTTATAAAACATGACATCATCAGTGGATGGGTTTGTGCCATTGTAAACAAAAACTTTTACTAATAACTTTAATGTAAAGTTACTGATAAGTCACAAGTTCTGGCACTGTGAGAAACCTTCTATTAAAATGTCAGTGTGTGAGTGCTGCTAGGATGCTCATCTAAAACTGACCAACAGGAGGACAGCATAGGATTATACCAAATGTACAGAACAATAGCAGTGGTGGAAAAGTGTGACAAGGATACTGGTACTGTAATATATGGATGTATATATGTATGTATGCATGTGTGTGTGTGTGTGTGGTGTATACAATATATGGAAGTATTCAGACATTAAATTCAGTAGTTTTATTTACTCCCATTACCACAGGTGTATGATCTTAAGCACCTAGCCATGCAGTCTGCCCTTACAAACATTTGTGAGTGAATTTGAGTGTGGACTTGTAATAAGACGCCTCCAAAAACAAGTCAGTTGGTGAAATGGCTTTCCTTTTAGATATTCCACAGTCTACTGTGAGTGTTATTATTAAAAAGTGGAAGTCTTCAGGAACCAGAGCAACTCAGACACAAAGTGACAGACCATGGAAAAGTGGGTCGCTGTGTTAAAAGTCACCAACACCCTGGTGACTCAATTACTGCAGTGTTCCAAACCTCATCTGGCATTAACTTCAGCACAAAAAGCACTGGGAGCTTCATGACATGAATTTCCATGGCCAGCTGCAAGCAAGCCTCACCGAACACAATGCCATTAAATGGAGTGGTGTAAAAGATTGCGAGCCAGGCCCTCTTGTCCAGCTTTAACGTTTGACCCTTAAAAAAAACTCTTCTGCATAAATGGGCAAATATGATCACAAACACACTAGAAAATCTTGTATAAAGCCAAATACAAAAGAGTGGAAGTTGTTATAGCTGCAAAGGGGCAACCACCTCTATATTAATGCCCATGGGTTTAGAATGGAATGTCATAAATAAAATCCTGGAGGTGTAATGTGTGTGTAGGTGTCTGAATACTTTTGTCCATATAGTGTGTATATATATATATTTATTTATTTATTCTTGGAGGGCGGATTGGATTTTATCTTCACATCAGTGGATGAGTAACAGTAAAATGGATCCATGCAATAAATGTGGTCCCTGATACACTTTCATATACAGCTCTGTAATCCATCCCCTCTCTTTCTCCACACTGCAGCTTCCTATCTCGATTCACCTGCTCGAACATACCTTACAGAGGTAATGAAACATGCCATGTTCAGAACCTGCAGATTTCCCTTATGTCAGTCACAGAGTTGTAGAAGTTACTTAAAGAAAGTAATCCATTACTGATTACTCATTTTAAATGTAATCCGATTACTAATTTACTTTTGAAATGAAAAAAGTGAACTATTTGCCTACTGTGCTTACACACAGAGGAATGTGACCTCTGCATTTAACCCATCTATGCAGTGAAACACACACTCACACACTAGTGAACATATTTGCCCACAGTGGGGGGCAGCCCTAAACCACAGTGCCCAGGGAGCAGCTGGGGGGAGTTAGGTGCCCTGCTCAAATGTCTTGCCCTACATGGAGATTGAACCCAGGTCCTACCAGTCACAAGACCGGTTTCCTAACCACTAGGCCACGGAAAGTACAAAAAAGATCATTGATAAGTCAATGGTCCTTTCAGTGGTTTATTTAGGAACAAAATGTAGCAGTAGCAACACCAAACATGTATAAAATGAACTTGACTATTCTACATGGTGCTGTTTTCTTACAATAAATCAATCTGTTATTAAACATTAGAAAAATAGTCCAATAAATGCTTCTTCAGGGGTCCCTCAAAAACCTACAATACTGCAGGCACATGAAGAGGCAGGTATAAAAACTGAAATATTATAATTATATCAGTAAAGGCAAAAAAAAAAACGAGTCTCATCAAAGTTTATGTTTACAGGTATAAACAAAAAGAAAATGAATTTAAAAATATGCATATTAGTTTACAATAACAACTAACTAATAACTAATTATGCATTAACTAATATGCACTTTTCCTAATTATTACAGTTTTCAAACCAATAAAATTGTTAAAAGTTAAATGATTAGAAAATACTTCCAGCATTAAAAAAGTTTTAAAATAATAAACTGCCTTGTCAGAGGTTAAAGTAAAACCTTTTTTTGTTGAGTGTCCGGTCTTTTTTAACACTTTTTTCCTTATTCGACCAATAAATCTATGACATTTGATAACTATCTGAAAACTCTTCTGAAGCATTAGTGGTGCAGTTCTGATTTATTTTGTGTTGCAGGGATTGCGGACTGATTTTGAAACAGTACAAACTTGCAGTTTAGCTTCATTAAACTGGTATTTTAGAGAGATACCAAATTAGGAACCAAGTCCAAATTATATCTGACTACCAGTGACTACCAATAATTTAAGACAATTTACAAAATGTCACTTATAATAAACCATTATTTTTACTCTAAAACTCCAAATAAACACAACCCATATATTTTAATGTTTATTCTTTAAGTAACAGGAATGGAAATCTGTGTGAGTAACCCAAGTAATGTGTTTTTATAAGTAACTGTAATGAGACACAATATTAAACTTGATTACTTTATTACTGAATAAAGTCATCAGATTACTGTAACCCGTTACAGAGTAACTCACTCCCAACAATGGTTAGTCAGTCAGTCATTTTCTCACACTACCTGAGGCACCACCATGCTGCCAGCTTTCCCATATGTGTCCAGACTTTAGAAATGTGAGTCTGTCTCTTAATATGGATTTGCGATAAAATGCCCTGTTTTCTGGACAAGAGGTAAGTCTGATCCACTTAAACTCAGGGCCACACCAGCTGCTACTCTGACCTGAAGTAGTGATGCACACAGACACACAGGGGCACTGAATGATAAGGAAATATGTCAGCATCAAAGAGAGATCATCAATGAGGACACCACCTCCTACTTCGGTGGAGGTGTTTTTTAACTGTTTTTGTAAGTGCATGAATAAAATTAATTGCACAGGAAGAAATGTTGCAAGTTAAAAGATGGCCTAAGTAATAACCTAACCAAGGTCACTTGGATGAGAAGCTGACATGCCAGTACTCTGCAATTCTAAGACGTGCCTGTGCAAACTATGAAGGGGAGAAAGTGTACAGTAATGAGAAAGAAAAAACAAAATATCATCTCCAAATTAGATGTGCCTAAATAACATTATATTTAGAACATAGAAGAAATTCGCCCAACTGGCATTATAAAGAAAACTAAAATAAACTAAATAGCCATCCTTTTTTAAACAGAAGAAAATAAAGACATATATAATAGGATCAAAGGTTTTGCACACCAAAAAACAAAATTTGCGCATTCTTAATTACAAAGGATTTCCTTTTTTGGTGAGCAGATTTCCTTTTTTGCTGCGCGGGTTTCCTTTTTTTGCTGCGCAAAACTTTTGGACCTATTTTTATGCTTGGCCGGGATCTAGACAGCTACTGGCTGTTGAAGTTAAGCCCCACCCACCCAGGCCATTGTACACACCCCGCTTCATCAGTAAGAGCGCGCCAAACTTATCTTGAGGGGAAAATGGACGACCAGCAAACACAGGTAAGCTTTGTGTTTGTTTTCTCAGCTAAGCTATTTTTAACTATTATGTTTTTTAGTGTTAACTTCCCACATTAAAATTTACTTAACATTAACTAAATAAGTAAAGCCCCGCCCACCCAGGCTATTTTACACACCCCCACTTTATCAGCGAGAGCGCGCCAAACTTATCGTGAAGGGAAAATGGTCGACCAGCAAACACAGGTAACTTCCCACATTAAAGTTTAGTTAATGTTAACTAAATAAGTTTGGCACGCTCTCGCTGATGAAGTGGGCGTGTTTAGAACAGCCTGGGTAGGCAGGGCTTAACTTCAACAGCCAATAGTTGTCTAGATCCCGCCCAAGCATAAAAATAGGTCCAAGTTTTTCACAGCAAAAAAGGAAACCCATGCTGCAAAAAAGGAAATCTGCGCACCAAAAAGCAAAATCCATAACCGGGTCTAAAGTTTTGCGCACCAAAAACAAATCTGTAACCCATAAATGAGATTTTGTATTTGAGAATGCGCGGATTTTGTTTTTTGGTGTGCAAAACTTTTGATCCTATTTTGACGCCATACACATAGGCCAAGAATTTGACTGAGTGAATTCTTCCTGTTTAAAAAAAGACTGCTTGCATATAAACCACACTCAACTAGTGGCATAAGTGATTAAAAATCATTAGACTAAAAAGGGTGGTACATAAAATGTCATTCGCATGCATTGTTATACAACAGGAAACCACTGATTGTGATTATTTATGAACAGATGTAACCTCTGAGTGTGGATCTGTGGATCAGTTTTTTGTGTTGTAATGATGGTCAGGATGGCTGGATCTTGCTTCAGCAGAACACATATAGACAGTAATGAGTTTCATTGTGAGTCGAGTTAGGGGCAAGTGGTTATTCAGTGAAATCACTAGCAGACACATTGTTTTCTTGTGATGCCCATACAAACTTGAGATATGGCTTACTGGCTTCACAGATGAGATGGCAGTACATCTTTAAAAAAATGTACAAAAAATTGATTGTGCAAACCGTATTTTTATTTAGAACTCTCAATTTTATTGTAGACAGACACATAGGCACATACACTGATCAATCCTAACAAAACTACAAAGCTATATTGTAAATAGATAGATAGATAGATAGATAGATAGATAGATAGATAGCATTTAATTTGTCAATTAATTAATTATTTAATGAATACAAATACAGTAGTTATATACAATGGCACGAAAAAAGTATGTGAACCTTCTGGAATTTTATGGTTTTCTGCATTAATTGGTCATAAAATGTGATTTGCTTACTGACAAATATAATGTGCCTAAAATAATAACACAAAAAATATCTTGCAGGTCTTTATTAAACACACTCATTCAAAAATGAGTGATAGTTTAAAAAGTAAGTAAACACTTGGAATTAATAATTGGTTGATTGTCTGGACTTGGCCACTCCAAAAGGCGAATTTTGTTTTTCATTCTGTTGAGTCAGAGGCACTCTCGCATTATCCTGTAGAATTTTTCAATACACTTGGCAATTCATCTTCCCCTCAATGATTGTAAGTTGACCAGGCCCTGCTGCAGCAATGCAGGCCCAAATCATAATGTTCCCTCCACCACAGTAGTGATGTGCAGTACCTTTTTTACACCAGATGTAGCGCTGCATGTTCTTTCCAAATAGTTGAATCTTAGATTCATTTGTCCAGAAAACATTTTGCCAATACCATTGTGGAGTGTCAATGTGCTCTTTCACAAACTTCAGGCATAAAGCAATGTTTTTGTAGCAAGCAGCAGCTTTCTTCATGGTGTGCTGCCATAGACACCCTGCTTGTTAACACTGTTGTAAGCCTGTACCAATGACGCCTTCAAATTATTGGCTGTCACTGGGGATGTGTCTTGTTATTTTGGGGTCATTTTGAATAGACAACTTTTCAGCTTTCCAGCAAATCCTTTTTGTGCAGAGCAAACGTAATACATTTGAGTGGTTTATATCAGTCAAAGTAGTTCTAGTCCATACCTTCAAATTTATTTTCTTAACAAGACTCCAGGTATGCTAACACCTGAGCTTTTTTAAGATTATTAATCAAGGCTTGACATATTTACCCACTGAGATTTTTATGGTTGTTGTCAAACAAAAATGTTTATTTTAGGCACATTATATTTGTCAATAAACTTGACTTGGATGAAGATCAGATCGCATTTTATGACAAATTAATGCAAAAAACCATAAAAGTCCAAAAGGTTCACATACTTTTTCTTGCCATTGTATTTATGACCCCATTAAATATATGAATACTTTCACTTCATTTGCAGCATGCATACAGTATGTTATATACATTGGATATTCATGACAGCTCCTTCACGCCAGCTTGGTTTTTAACTGAAATCAGTTTTATCTTCAAAATTCACATTCTACTTTTTTATAAATCTTTTTTTCAATTTTTTTTTTAAATATTTATAAAGTTGGGTGAGACTTTTAATATTTTGGAGTAAATAATCTGGCAGTGAAAGCCACATAGTTTGGTGGGTTACTGTCAGAATGACTTTAACAAACTGTTTGTTTACTTTCTGCCCTGCAACTCTGTCAAATATTTTCTGTATACACTTCCCAATATGTATTTTTAATTTAACTTTCTTTAGGAGTTTGCCAATAATTGGTTTGTTGTCTGCACTATGCTGACTTTGTGTTTTATCTAGGTCTTTTAAAACCTGTTCATAGCCCTTAGCAAACTGTTCCAATTTTTCTAGGGTTTTCTGCATTTGAGGTCTTTCCTTCTCCATATCTCTAATTAACTGATAACATCGCAATTACGCTTCTGTTACCTTCCACCATCTTTTCTATTTTCTCTAGCAGCTCTGCGACCTGAGAACCACCTCCATGCTCCTTAATGTTGAGATAGTAAAACCTGTTCCCACATTTCTCTACAAGTCTCTGGATGTCCTGGTTTTCTGATTCCTCAACCTTTTGCTTCTGATGTTCAGCAGTAACAGTGAAGATGATCATGATGTCTTCCCAAAATCTCTTTCCAAAAATTGGTGCCATCTCCAGTAGTGTCATTTCTAATTCCTTTTTATTACAAGAATCTGTGTCCTCTGGAAGATGTAGAGGAATCACCAGGAGAAAGACAATAGGTCCTGGACCAGTCAGATGGAGACGCATGTCGTCTCTCAGCTTCTCCAGAGAGACTCCAGGAGTAAACCAGTCAGGAGTGTCTATCACAGTCACCTTTCTCCCAGCCACCTCCCCCTCTGTGCTCTTAATCTGTTGGGTGGATGTGGATGCTGCTGTTGACATTGCAGCCTGGTTGCCTTCTTCTCTACCCAGGATGGTGTTTTGTGTTACAGTCTTGCCAGATCCAGTCCTCCCCAATAGCACCAGCCTCAGGTCGGTTGCAAAAATTAATTCAGAAAAATCTACAACAAAATAGTAAATGTAACTTATATTTTTGTAAAGTAACGCATTCTGGCTTTCACTTAATATTTCAATCACAATTTTATCAAATGCACTTGTTTTGAGGATCTACCAGTCCACCAATCAAATGTACTGCACTGTACCAAGACTGTTGTCCATTATTTTTGATTATTTTTGATAAATTAAACCACTGTTGGCTGTTTGTCTTGTACTCCTACTGTTTAACTCTTAGTGTGCCCTCCTAATTAAGAGCACTGAATAATTTAACAAAAGGTCAGTAACATAGTAACATAAACTAGCTACCTGTTTGGTTCAAATCAGTTTTCTTTTAAACAAAAGGACTCATTTGCATCACAGAAAACATCCCCTTTTTCTCACTGATATTGTTGTTTGTCGTACTTTTCTCATTGACCTTAAATTGTGATATTAGCATGGCCACTCAGTCTATGTTCTTTCTCTTTTTTCCATTCTTGCTATTGGAACTTATTGGAACATTTTTTATAGTTTGTATGCACCATATGTGAAGTTACATTTCCATATATAATTTTTCATGTTGTTTTCCTGTTCCACATCTCAGGATGCATGACTACCTATCTCACATGGTCATTCATTTTATAAATTTATATTGTCAATGCAGAGATTGGTCTGTTCCTATAGTGGATTTCTTATAGTATCAAGGAACATGATTTCGTAGGGTAATGGATTCGAGATCCAAGCAGGAATTCAACCCCTAGCCACTGGCATCAGGATCCGATGTGCTAAGATTGTGTAACCAATAATAACAAGTTCCCCTTTAGTCAAAGCTGGCTAAGAGAGAAGAAGCTGACACATTATCGTCACAGATGATAATCACAGTGTAATCACCTCCTCTTCTGTCATGTCTGTGTGCTTATGAACTTTATTATACAGAAAAATGAAGAATGTGAAAAGGTGAAAAAGTGCATAAAACTGATATGCAAGGACGATGCAACTTTAGTTGCTGGTGCTGACTAAAATGAAAGGAGGAGAGGGATTTTAGGGGCATATGGGAGTGCTATCTTAAATGACAAACATTACATAATGTTATACAATAATAACATTATATAATAATGTTGATTAATGGATGAATAATAATGTAAATGTAAACATGTTGCCATGAAATGCCAAACTGTAGAATTTGGAATGCATATTGTAATTTATAGTTTTTATAAGGAAAATATGTAGTATTCCCATTACTAACACTAGGCTGTCTATTTCTATTTATTTATAGAAATATATAGAATTTATTTTATTATTCTGTCTATATGTATTATTTATTTATTTTATAGTTTTTTTATTTTATTTTTATGCTTTTAACTCTGCATCAGTAAATTTACCTCATTGTTTTATTTATTAGCTATTTATTTTTGACTGTTGACATTGCACCAATTCTATGCATTTGACAACCTTCATATAATGTAAGCATAGAATCTGTGAAAAGATATTAGCATGGTAGCACACCTAACCTTACTTCTTGTGAATATATCATTTCAAACCAACCCCCTTTTTTACAAATGCAACAACAATAATTCCCTGCAACTCAAAAATAACTTTCCTGTGCTCATGTGCTATGGTCATGAAAGTAGACCACATATAGTGTTTATCCAGTGTTAATATTCTGAATAATATTAGATAAGTTAAGCATTTTATTACTTTAAGTGTTATAGTTTACATCACAGATCATACACTTACCATCAGCCAATGCAAATGAAGGTGTATTCTGCTTGGCCTGACTTTTAGATGTGGCACAGAGCTGTTGACATAATAGTTATTATAATAAATGAATGAGTGCTGTAGCTTATCACAGTGCTGAAGTACCACAGACAGATCACTAAACTATCGCAGGGCAGACACACATATTCACACACACACACACACACACACACACACACACACACACATACACACTACATTCTTACGGGCAAATTGATGTACTGCTAACTGAATTCTGAGGCACTGGTGATAAAATCACACATAAACCATGAATAAAATCTAAAATGTTCACTAAATGTTGAACTAATTGTTCAGTGAATTCTGCTTTACATCCCATTTTATATCATTGCCCATTTTACGTTCTTGTAAATAACGAGTGTGTTTTTTCAAACTTACCTGTGATAAAGATCCTTGTCCATTACTTTTTTCTTTATTCAACAATCCTAAACCAGTAAAAATGCTCATTAACACTCAGTCAGTGATCTTATTTCCATCAATATATTGAAACGTATTTTAGCATCAGAAATAATTTTTTAGAAATATCATTCTCCTAATCAACTCTTAATAAGATTGATCACTACACTGAGTACTGAGTTACACAGTGAAGCATCTGTATGTGCCTTGATTTGTAGAGCATCCTGTACAAAACAGACCTATTTTCCCTACACTGTGTTACGATCCTGGTAAAGCCACACATAAATGGAATTCTGTTGGATGTTATGGACATCATCTTTTTCCTGGAGGCTTCCCAGTCTACCAAAAACATTAAATGTATAAACAGTATTGCACTAAGATGCATATTTGATAATGTTAGTCAGTCAGTGATTCTTTTATCTTCTAACATACCTGCACTCTCCCATGTCTGTATTAGCATATCAACTTCTTTTTTAATGATTTCCAGTCGTGTGATTTTATTGTCAATGTTCTCTGTAATGGAAACAGCAGTTTTGCATTTTAAACAATGCTTTAAATCATTAAGCACATTCATTAAGTTTAAATGTATATATATTCACAGTACTGTGTAAAAGTCTTAGGCACATATGAAGAAATGTTGTGCAGAGATTTTTACTATTTGAAAGAAAACCCCCACACTGAGCAGTACACAGTAATAAGGTAAAGAAAGTCAGGATTCAGTTTGACTACACACTACACAGAATCTGTTTTTCTAAAGGGACGGACTGTCACACTCACTTTTTCCTTCATTCTGGTTTCTGGTTTCTGGTTTTTATATCTTATTTAACAGATTTCCTTTGCTTTCCTTAATGACATGGAAACATTTTACTGTAACATTATTATTATTATTATTATCATTATTATTATTATTATTTATAATCTTCGGATTTATAATGTAATATATATATTGTGATGTCACGAGAGGCTGTATCCTGGGCGGACGCTACATTCCCCTAAAATGGCTCCAGCCACAACCCTCGATGGCTCCATCTGGTGGTGGAACAGGAAACTCCA
>JAOVVF010020285.1:0-13433 GCA_028565595.1 Duopalatinus emarginatus | reverse complement strand
GTGTGTGTGTGTGTGTGTGTGTGTGTGTGTGTGTGTGTGTGTGTGTGTGTGTGTGTGTGTGTGTGTGTTTGAGAGAGTATTTGGTGGTCGGTGTCATTATGAGTATGCAGCTGTGTATGTTGTTGAAATCTCTGCAGGAAAACATCTCGACCAGCCTCAAAAGTAAAGACTTCAGCAAAACTGTGTGTGTGTGTGTGTGTGTGTGTGTGTGTGTGTGTGTGTGTGTGTGTGTGTGTGTTAGTCAGAAGTTTACATACACTTAGGTTGATGTCATTGAAATTCATTTATCCTCTCCACAGATTCCATGTCAACGAACTATTGTTTAATAAGCAGTTCCTCCAACAAACATTTACAAACAGATTATACACCATACACCAATCTGATTGTGACCACGTCCCAAATGACACACTTAAACAGTACATACTAGATTCAGACTAGTGCGCACTGCTCAACCGGTAGGCTTGGATGTGATACATTTTAGGCATATAACCTCGAATGCATCACATGATGCATGACATCAGACCACCGCCATGAAGTTCATAGATTAGCTTCAGATCTGTTCTGTACAATAATTTACACTGAAGTGACAAGGTTCACCAGTGTAATACTTGGTAGGTCCCCCACGGGACATGGTCTCAACGAGTTTGCTGAAATATTCTGTAGGCAGTATAAACTCCATCTATCCCCAGAATTACTGCTGCCTCATTTGTGTCGAGACTCCAGGAGCCGACTAACCCACTGCTTGTTCCAGGATTAGTTTATATTTTTAGCGCAGTCTGTTCCGTGTCTCATGTTCACGTCTTTAGATCTTTGCCCAACTGTTGCAGGCTTGTTGTAGATAAAAGCCATCGTGGACTATTTGGCTCTTTCCTCTATTCCTTCTGCTTTTCATTTGAATCCTGTTGAGGGGAAATGTTGTGTTACACACACTCATAGCCCTTGGTGATGTTCAGATCGTCACGCAGCTCTTTTTATAGTTTCTGTAATTGTGGTCTGTTTTTGTTTGTTTTGTTTTTTTTTACTATAGGAACTGGCAAGTTGTGGCTGGAACAAAAAAGAGAAGCACAGTTCAGCTCCTAATGCTGTGGCTTTCACACGAAGATTCAATCAGGTAACACACACACACACACACACACAGACACACACACACACACACACAGATGAACTTGTGCATAAGTGCACAATGACATGGAGACACCGGTACAGACACAAATGAAGATATTGACAAACAGATATGTAGACACAGACAGACACACACACAGATACAGACACACACACATACGTGTATATACAAATACACTGATCAGACACACACACACACAGACTCATAGATATAGACACACAAACACAGACACACACTCGGACAGATCTAAACACACAGATATAATCACAGACACACACTCGGACAGATCTAAACACACACAGACACACTGATCTAAACACATACTCGGACAGATCTAATCACACACAGATACATAGATATAGGCACACATATAGACACAGACACACACTCGGACAGATCTAAACACACGTAGATACATTGATCTAATCACACACAGATAGAGACACACACTGATCCAAACACATACTCGGACAGATCTAATCAGACACAGACACACACACATACACACGCACACTCAGACAGATATAGACATAGACACAGACACGCACTCAGACAGATCTAAACACACACAGATAGAGACACACACTGATCCAAACACACACTTGGACAGATCTACTCACACACAGACACACACACACTCAGACAGATATAGACACAGACACATAGATTTAGACACACACACATATGAACACAGACACACACTCAGACAGATCTAATCACACACAGGTACAGACGCACAAAGGTATGCACAGAGATACAGACACTCACATACACAGACGGTCTGTTTTCTCTGACTTTTCTCTTGTGTAACTCAAAGCCAGACAGACGGGGAGTTGGAAGGAGTCTGATTTATCTCCTTGGCCGGCATGTGTTTGGAAAATGGCGTCATTGCTGGGTTTTTTTTTCTTTTGTGTACCATGTTCAGAGATCCTGGCCTTTTTTTTTTTCCAGGCTAACGCACTGCATGTGGTGTGTGAACAGACTGATTGGTCACAGTCACTTCTGGTGAACAGAAGCAATCATGACCCAGGAGACTGAACTGCTCCTGTACACACATTTACCCAGAGCTGTTTTCTGGATGATTCTGAGCCCAATTTTTTTTGTTTCCAGATCTGATGTTGGCCTGTTTATCTTCTTTCTAAGAACTAGAACTGAGATCATGCACAAGCATTTTAGTACGTGTGTGTCTGACTCTGCTCTCACACTAGAGCTACCTTTAGTCTCTTTAGTCTCTGATTGTCCTCATTCAGCAGGGTGTTTAAGACAAATTATAATTTGTCGCCCTGAGTATTTTTTATCTGTTTATTTCTGCTTTCTCGAGCATCTTTAGGGGCCAGAGGCTGCTCCCGCCCACTCACACCGACGCCCATAATAGGCTAGCGTTGATGTGATTGGCAGGAGAAACCAATATACCACCCCTCCCTCCGTGAGAGCACGGCCAATACTGTTCTCTGGACTCCCGCATCCTGAACGTCTGATCTCTGGATGATCGGGTGGACGCTTTTTTGTTTCACCACTCGAGAGCCATTATAAATGTTTCCTGGCTTTCGTCCTGTAGTCATGTACAGATTATGAGCTGTTTGTGTTTTTCAGTCACTGTATAGATCTGTCGCACTGATCACATGGTGTGTACTGGGTTTATATGAAATATCAGGACGCATGCCTCATACAGTGTATGGACGAATTTACACTCTTGGTGAAATGTCAGGACAAAAGGCATGTCCAGAAGTTGTTTTTTTTTATTAATTATTTCAGTTCTATTCCAAAAACTAAAAGAGCCAAAAGTTGTTCTTTTGCTTACCAAGGTTAGGGTTAGACATAGCATTAATTTGCTACAATTTCCATTATGTCTGAAACGTCCTAACATAGATAGTAAAACCAACGTGTGGGTCTGTGTGTCTGTCTAACTGTTTGTGCCTGCTGGTGTGTGTCTGTGCTTGTTTGTCTGTGTCTGTCTATTTGCTTGTGTGTGTCTGTGCTTGTTTGTCTGTGTCTACCTATTATCCTGTGTGTGTCTGTACATGTGAATGTCTGTGTCTGCCTATTTTTCTCTCTGTGTGTATGTGTGTGTGTGTATATGTGTCTTCCTATGTTTGTGTTTGTGCTTGTGTTTGTCTGTGCTTGCGTTTGTCTGTGTCTGCCTATTTTTGTGTGTGTGTATGCCTATTTTTGTGTGTGTGTGTCTGTGCTTGTGTTTGTCTGTGTCTGCACATGTGAATGTTTGTGTCTGCCTATTTTTTTGTGTGGGTGTGTCTGTGCTTGTTTGTCTGTTTGCCTATGTTGCTGTGTGTGTGTGTGTGTGTGTGTGTGTATATCTGTGTCTGCCTATTTTTCTGTGTGTGTCTCTGTCTGCCTATTTTCCTGTATGTGTCTGTGCATGTCTGTGTCTGCCTATTTTCCTGTGTGTCTTTGCATGTGTATGTCTGTGTCTGCCTATTTTTCTGTGTTTGTGTGTGTGAGTCTGTGCTTGTGTTTGTCTGTGTCTGCCTATTTTTCTCTGTGTGTGTGTGTGTGTGTCTGTGCTTGTGTTCGTCTTTGCTGATTTTCCTGCGTGCATTTGTGCATGTGTATGTCTGTGTCTGTCTGTTTGTCTCTGTACATTTGTTTGTGTATGTGTGTGTGTATTTGCCATTGTGTGTGTCTGTGTACGTCTGTATCTGTTTGCGTGTGTGTGTGTGTGCTTGTCGTTTTGACTGTGTCGCTTTGTCTGTTTCTGCATCTCTCTGTATCTGTTTGTGTCCAGGTGTGTGTCTGAGTTTTTCTGTGTGTGTCTTTCTGTCTCTGTCCTATGCCACTGTTTTGTGTTGTGAACCATTTTCTGGTATATGAGTGCAAATTTGAATGGAATTTATATTCAGATATGTAAAACAGATCAGGCTGAAACTAGCTGAATCCGGTCCCCACCTAGATGCGTATCGATCCCTGCGTCCTTCCTTATGTAGTCTGACAAAATGTTGTCTTCTCCTGAAGGTACATAGTGAAACCTCATTCAGTGGCTCTTCACTGAAGGTTTGACTAAAAGCTCAGAGCTCTGTGAGACTGCCCCATTGCCCCAGAAAGGGACCAGAATAAACATTACACCTTGCAGTTGGGACACTGGTTTCAAATTCTAAGTTCAGTTCAAGGTTTCTGCCAGGAAATTTGAGGGGGGAAAAAAAGGCTGTATTAGCAGGTATGTTAGTTTTTATTGGTTTCTGGCTCGGCACATAGCGCTCACTAGGCTCGAGCGTTCCTGTGAGTCGAGTGTTTAATAAGAAAAGGTCCACGTCTCCATAAATACCCCTATAAAGTTCGTTTATTACACCTTGTTTAATATTGCTTGCAGTTTCCTCTCAATAGACTGTTGGCTGTGTACAAGCGCACAAACATAGACATGCTGAAACACACTCGTGTACACACTTGCAACCTCATCGAGTTATCCAGTGACAGATGTTAGAAATTAGACTTTTTTTTTTCCTCTTGGGATATTTGCATAAGGTCTGCGGGCTGGATTCAGAGACTTTTCCTCTCCAGCTCTTCCCTCGATCTCCCGTTCCTCCTCCTGTCTCCCCACCTTTGTGGGTTTTTTATTTTTTTAATAGTAGCAGTGTGTTGTAACAGGTAGTGTTACAGAAACTATGCAGGCATAAGTGAACATTCCTTCAACAGGGCTGAGAATGAAAATATATTTATGCAAGTCTGAGAGAGAAAGAGAGGAAAATCTGTATTGTAAGGGATACAAGTACAGTACATTCTTTTCTTCACATTTCTGAGCTTGTGGTCAGAGCGCAGGGTCACGTAATAGCAGCAGTGCTGAGACTTCAACTCACAACCTTCTCATGAGTCTTAACCACTGAGTCAACGCTATAGAGAGACAGAGAGAGAGAAAATTCGGCTGTTCTGTATCCTAATCTATCATAAATAACAGACATGCTGATGCTCTTGTGTTAATCCATACTTGGTGCTTGACTGTATGTGCACATGTAACAGCAGCATCGACACAAGCGCCATTGTTAACGTGTGTATCTTAAAGGTGACATATACACTGAAGGACCAGAAATACAGGTGAACCAGTCTATAATACATGGTAGGTCCACACGCGGATTCCACACACTTGAGAAAATATTCTGTAGGCAATACAGAACAGTACATCCTGCAGGACGGTCCACAATTCTGTTGTATTCTAATGTGTAGGATTTCTGTGTTGCACAACCTGTTGCTTTGCATCCCAGATGTGTTCAGTAATGTTGCGAACTGGTGATTTAGGTAGAAATGGCAAAACCCTAAACTTTTTGTTTAGGGTTTGTGTTCATACCATAATTTGGTGTCTCTAGATGTGTGTGGTCTGTGTGGTGTGTGACAAACCCATCAGAATGAATGCAGGACATGAACAGGTGTAACTCATCCAAAAAGGAGGCCTACATAACCTGTCAGAGACGTTTGTATATGTGCCAGCTAAACAAACCCTATAGCACTATATTAGGCTATGTAGTCAGGGTACACGCAGATCCTTTAAATGTCTTAAAATGTCAGGAATTTTAGGATGGGGGGGGCATTAATTTATATCTGAGGCAAAGTAAATATGTGTTTTTGTTTAGTTTTCCTGTTTTATTTTACCGATATTTTTTTATATCCCACATACCCTGCTATGTAGCTAGCTAGCTTTTCCGATTTGGGGGCTGAGGCAGAAAAACAGCGACATAAGGTTCCAAGCAAGTAATGCAGACATGTATCATCAATGTAGATTTAAAGACAAGTGGCTGGAGGATGTGGCTGAAACCTTCCAGTGATTCATGTTGTACCAAACTTGATGCAATGGGTTGTGAAGCGCTTGATCCTCATATGAAATGTAAAAACACAAGCACTATGATAGAAGTAATATTCACATCGAGTCATTCACTGCTACTGCCAGATTAACTGTAATGGTGATTAAAAATGATAAAAAATCTATTCCAGTAAAGCCTACTGGCCCCGCTAGTGGGCATCAGACCCCGTTTAGGACTTTTTCAACGACAGCCATGCTGTAGGTAGAAGTGCTGTAAAAGGACACCACTTGTATATTTGTATACGACATCCACATAGTGCTCAGGGTTCCGAACTTGTGAAAACATTCACCTGTAGAAGGGAAGAGACCTTGGAAATGAAGATTTGTTTATCATTATGTTTGACGAGAGTTAATATAATATAAATGGCGCATGTTAAGTTGATAGTTATTTGAAGTTATTTTTGCTAATAGAAAGTCAGTTATGTTTCTTAAGGTGGACTGAATTTCATATTTCAATTCAGTAAAACTTTTGCCTAGTTTGTCGTTTTTTTCCCGCAGCAGTGGTATTAGTTTTTTTTTTTTTTTTTGTGAGAAGTATTAAAAAGGTCTTAGAAAGCATTTAATTTGAGTTTTATAATCATTTATCCTAGTAAATCATAGGTTTCTCTTTCTTCTAAATTGTGTGTATGTGTGTGTTTGTATGCATGTGTGTATAGGTGAGTTTCTGGGTGGTGCGGGAGATTCTTCATGCCCAAACGTTGAAGATCAGAGCTGAGGTTTTAAGTCTCTACATCAGGACAGCAAAGGTAACATTACTCTTCACCATAAGCTTTATTGAAACTTTTCTAATGTATTTATGATTCATCTCCGGTTAGATGACACGTTGTAGAAGATCAGTCATGCTGTCATCGGTCAGGTGGTGATGAATCCACCTGTCCACGTCTGACACATTGTTTCATCACGCCCGTGTTGTGTTCGTTCTTGCACACAAGAAAAATGAAACGTGCGAAACATGCGTGATTCAGATGCATCACCAGGGCTGAGTGATTTCTGTCTGGGGGACTAGTTCACTTTTCTAACTCATCACCTTTTTAATTAGTGTTGGCTCGGGTAACAAGTAAACAAAAAAAAACGTTTTGTTTAAATCCAGGCAAAGAAAAAAAAAATTCAATGACTTTAGATTTATTTATTTATTTATTGATTGATTTTCTCACTAATTTGGACATTTCCAATTCCCACCATCGTCATCTCTGCTCTTATCATGTGACCGCTAAAGGCTATGTAAAGGCTAAGTCCCCTAAAGCCAGCTGCTAGATCTTTCTGCTGCTAGATCTTTCTGTCCTGCTGCTCAGGACATGTCAGGGGGCCGGTGTAACCCATTTGGAGAAAAGCGCTTTCACCAACCTCTGTATTCATGACTTTACAGATGCCTCATTCGGCTAGTGTCACCGTAATGACATGAAAAAGCAAGCATGCCGATTAGGACGAACTCTTTACTGCTGCACCACTCCGAGCCGACTTTTACAACGTTTTATTTGACATGTAGGTTTAAAAATAGTGCGCTCTAATTGGTTTACGTCACAGGTCGCCAATTTGTGGCCCGGTCGCAAACCCAGCAACCCAACCTCTGTTGCAGTTTATCCGGTCACACACATTTATGTAAATGAATTACAAGGACCAGAGACTCACCTCAGCTAGAGACATTCAGTCCTTTCTAGTCTGATTAGTTCACTGACCACAGACGACAAAATAAAAGGTCAAGAAAACCAAAACCTTTGAAGATTAACAGATGAAGTATTTGTGTAAAGTGTTGATTTTCCCCTCTTCATGTTTAGAACTGACATGTTTCATCTGTTTCGGTTATTAGTCATTAATCACCAGACAAAGTACTAAAGTGCTAATGTGAAGCGTCTCTACAAAACAAAAAACAAAACACTTTAGTAAATACAGATACATTGCTCAGTATAGCTTTATATAATCCAGCGTGTCAGGTAAAGCATGATGTACAGACGTTTACACACCCTTAGGGTACATTTTTACAAAAACATGTAGACTGCATGGTAGAAATTACTTTAGCAGTTACTATTGATAATTTTTATATATATTTTACTATTACCAGTGTTTTTAAAATGATAAAATGTTAATTTGCTTATAAAGGTAGTTTCAAAATAAAACGCACCTTTATATGGTGTGAATTTGATTCAGTAGAACTGATAAAGTAATCATTACGGGTTTAAAGTGTTAGTCGCTAAAGCATTGAAAAGTGTTTAGTCGTTTACTTGTTGGATTTTTGTGTAACTGGATCTTATCTGATACACTGATAAGCCGTGACATTACAACCACCTGCCAAAACAGTTCTGACCCTTCGAGACATGGACTCCACAAAACCTCTGAAGGTGTTGTGTGGTATATGGCACCAAGAAATCCTTTTGTGTACCTTTTGTGGGATCAGACCAAATGGTTCAGCCTTCACACCTTATGTACATGAGTGAACCTTGGGCTTACAGGACCACCACTCAAGACCTGCTGTTTTACAGATGATCTGACCCAGTCGTCTAAACATCACAGTGTGGTCACTTGGATAGGTTAGGGAGAACATGAGCAGTCTGTTTTTGAACCTGATGCATTTAAAGCAGGAAAAATAGGCAATTGTAAGAATCTAACCGACTTTTCTAACAAAGAGCAAATTTGTCATGGTTAGAGGACTCGATCAGGGCGTTTCCAGAACAGCAAGGTCTCAGGATACAGTAGTTAAAGTGGTCCAAGGAAGGAAAACCGGTGAACCATTGACAGGTCATAGAAGGATATGTTGGTAACGTTTTGGTCCCCATTGCCACAGAACACTTTCAGATGTCTTGTGGTTTCCATGCCTTGAAGGGTCAGAGCTCTTTCAGCAGGTGGTTTGGCTGATCGGTGTTCGATCTTTTCAGAATCTGAACAATTTTTATGCCGGTAATAATGTTAATAAAACTTGCTTTTGTTTCTGTGTGTTTTGTATCTGACTGAACAGAAACTGTGTGAAATGAATAACCTCCATGCAGTAATGG
Organism: Duopalatinus emarginatus; assembly: GCA_028565595.1. NCBI lineage: Eukaryota > Metazoa > Chordata > Actinopteri > Siluriformes > Pimelodidae > Duopalatinus > Duopalatinus emarginatus. The sequence goes on along the minus strand of JAOVVF010020285.1, from coordinate 4,519 downwards.
CAGTGGTGTCGGGTTTACAGAGCGCTCCTATATTCAGACTCAGCAAAACCTGGGCTGTAAGTAACCCTGCTTTTGTTTCTGCTTCATCACACTGTCTTTAACATTCATTGAGCATAATGTAGTCATCAGGCAGAACCGAAACAAATAACACAATCTGAGATGTCTGTGAGTGTGAGCGTAAGTTGGAGTCTTACTATACAGCGTTGTGTATAGTGTATGGTGTGAAATATAATTGTGATAATACAACAGTTAGTTCTAAACTGATTGGTTGAGAAGCTTTTAACCTTGCTGATATTTGTGATAACAGCACTGCGTTTTCAACGGCTTGCCAAGTAACGAGTGACGTGTTGCCAGTAAGTTGTTTTGTATTTGTGTTTATACAACACGAAATTAAATATGGATGATTTTAGATAACATTTGACCTGCAGCCGTTTGGTCAGACTCTGAAGCCAGCTGGGCTGCTTGATGCCAAAGCACATCCTAATCTGATACAGAAATGTGCATGTTCAAATAGCACAATTACCCAAATAAACAAACAAACAAATGAATCTTTAAATTCATAATGATTTTTATTTTTAGCATTTTGTCCTTTCTTCTTCACTTATTTACAATTTTTATTCCAAACTAATATTAGGTGGTAGTGTTACGGCAGGCTCTGGAATTTTTACTGTTGCATAACAACAACTCATTTGTTGTGGAGCTACTTTTTGGTGGAAGGTTTTGTCAATATTAAACCACATTCAGTCTGCAATTCTTCTTTGCTTTATTTTCTTTCTGTCTTTTGTAAAAAAAAAAGAAAAAAAAAAGCTGTTGTATACAAGCAATAGAACACAGTAGGTCATGTGTTATCGCGAATAACATCACAGCTCTGATGATCTACACTACGTCTGTGACCGAATCACAGCTGTGTTGTTATTCATGATATTGCTAGTTGCCATTTCTATTCTTTGTATAAATAACATGGACCTTATCGGACATTGGATTTACCTGCGGCCTTGGCAGAAATTTATAAAGTTGCAGAAAAAATCTTTTTGGAAACTGATTTCTGGTCTAGCAGGCTTGTTTATGTTTGGATGTACCCTTTGTGAGCCTTTTTATACATACTCTAACAGGTGACTGAGGATCCTGAAGGTAGGAATGGTGGCACAATCTCAAAGGGGAAAAAAGACAAAAGTTAAACTCACCTAATAGTTTTAAAATAAATGAAATTGCACTTATTGCACTTTTAAGATTAAGTATTAACTACAGTGCTTCTGTATACTACAGGATAGTTCAGTGCTTGAACCTGATTGGTCACATCTGTTCTGTTTAACAGCTCAGACTGTGGTGAACGGTAGGCTAATATTAATGTGCGTGTTATTACATGTAGATATTACATAGGGGTGCTGAAAAAATCGATTCTTTAAACAATTGCGATGAGATCAGATGATTTGTTTATTATTCAACCACACCAAAGTAATCAGTACATGGAACTGACTGTGAATACCCTCCTCCTTCAAATGCAATTCCCACATATGCAAAAGGGCAGTAAAAATCTGACAATTTCACAGTCATGTACAAAACAGTGAAGGATTGTAAACAACAATATCCGAGCAGCAGCAACAAAAATGTCAGACTGTGCAGAAATGTGCTCATCTGGGACTTCACCTTCCATAAACTGAACTGTCAACACACCTGGTTGATGTTCAGGTTTAACAGGATCCTAGACAGACTTTAGTTCAAAGTTCGGCTATAAAGACAGGGAGAGATCCAACTTTATCAGTGTCACAACCCTGCAACCTATAAGTAGCCTTAATGTGTGATTTTATCCACTCTTTGACAGTTAAAGCTTAATTCACATCTTAAATGGAAAGTTTGTGTTGCAGTTATTTACCTTGTGTTAATGAGATTGAAAGCACATCGCTCATATTCTTAATGTTAGCTACTAGCAAGCTGCTAACATTAGCTACTAGCAAGCATTATGTATAATGACTTGGCTCCCGCTTACAGATAATATGGGTCTGTAAAAGAACAGTTCTGTAATAGGATGCTACTGTTACAAGATCATGAAATCTCCTCCCCATGAGCAGCTGGAAGTGTTTATAAAAACTTAGTCATGAAGTTGCAGACCAGTTAAGTTACAGTGCGGGGTCGCTGAATGCTGCGGGGCACAGTGTGGTACAAACACTCTGCTGACTTGGTTAGCTGACTGAGTTGTGAACCCCCTCTGGCATTGACATCAGCACAAAAACTGTCTGGCAGGAGCTTTATGGCATAAATGCCCATGGCTGAGCAGTTACATGCAACCTGACATCACCAAGCACAATGCCAAGCTTCGGGTCTAGGTTTAGTGAATGCCAGGAGAGCGTTACCTGCCTGGCTGCTTTTTGGGAACCAGACCCTCTCATTCCAATAACAGTGTCTGAGGTCACACATGCTCTTCTGAATGAATGGGCACAAATTCCAACCGAGACACTTGAAGATCTTGTAGAAAGCCTCCCTTACGGTCCTGACTGAAAAAAGTAACAGGACTTTTGTGTGGTGTGGTGTGTTGTTCATTATATAACTAGGCTCTGTGGTGCAAGAATCTTTTAGCACTTTTACTGTGAAAGTGTCTATAAAATGAACAGCTGTTTCTTTATTACTCTCACCCTCTCTTCTCCTCTGCTTTTCTTTTCCTGTCCTTTATTTTATCTCTCTTCTCTCATCTTTTCTTTTGTTCTCTGTTTCTTGTCTCTCTCCTCCTCTCTGTCACCTGTCTATCCTTTCCTCGCTTCTGTTTTTCTTCTCCTCTCCTTTTTATTACTTCTCTACTGCTTCTCTTTTCTGTCACTTCTGTGTCTTTCTACCTCTCCTCTCCTTTCCTCTATCACTTCTATCTCTACCTCTCCTCTTCTCTCTTCTCCTCTTTCACTTCTTTGTCTCTTCTGTGTCTTCTGTCTTCTCCTCCCCTCTCCTGTCACTTCTGCCTCTACTATCCTCTCCTCTTTTCTCCTGTCACGTCTGTCTCTCCTCTCCTCTCCTCTCCTCTCCTCTCCTCTCCTCTCCTCTTCCCTTTATCACTTCTCTCTCCTTCCCTTTATCACTTCTCTCTCCTTCCCTTTATCACTTCTCTCTCCTTCCCTTTATCACTTATCTTTCCTTCCCTTTATCACTTATCTTTCCTTCCCTTTATCACTCCTCTCTCCTTCTCTTTTTCACTTCTGCCTCTCCTCTTCTCTTCTGTTTTTCTTCTCCTCTCCTGCCTCTCCTCTTTTCTCTTCTACTTTATCACTTCTCTTTTCTCCCCTATCATTTCTGTCTCTCCTCTCCTCTCCTCTCCTCTCCTCTCCTCTCCTCTCCTCTCCTCTCCTCTCCCCTCTCCTCTCTGTTTTTCTTCTCCTCTCCTTTATCACCTTTCTATCTCTCCTATCGTCTCCTCTTTCACTTCTCTATCTCTCCTCTCGCCCGCACACCTCTCCTCTCCTCTATGTACTATCTAGACATCTACCCTCCCATTTACCCCCGTAGTCCACTCTTGCTCTCAGAGATCTCTTTTCAGACACCCAACCCTTCCTAAAACCCCAAATCACATTCCTGTAGCCTTACTTCACTCTGATCCTCTGGCAAGAGAAGATCTGTGTTGTCTTCACATTTTTAACACCCCTCTCTCTCTCTCTCTCTCTCACACACACACACTCACTCTCACTCCCTCTCTTTCCATCTCTTCTGCAGCTGTGCTGTGGATTTTTCAGCTGCTCTGATAAACCTGTCCACCAGTAATCCTGTATGATTTAACAGCATATTTTCCGGCACTCATGCACCTTTAAGTGCCTTTTATCTTCAACTTACAAATGATCTGATGTGAACAGATCGAAATTTCAGACTGAGATTTGAATTGTGATTTATAATCATTAGAGTTTCTGGCAGCCTTCATAGAAATTGGTATACATGAATAGTGAGGGATATTTTCAGCTTAAGCATTAATCACTTATTATTACACAGAACAGAAAAGTCTGAGACTAGTTTTTACTTTTCCAGTGCTTACTGTTCGTTAATTAGTGATAGAAAAATTGACACTTTATTGATGACGACCTTTGGTTGCTATTATTATTGTTCATAAATCACATTAAAAAAAGCTGTATGAAATATTTTGTAGATATTTATTTGTAATATTGAACCTGTATATGTTTGTATGTGTGTGATTTGATTGCTTGGTGTTCATTTTATATATATATATATATATATATATATATAAGCCGACATAAACATAGGACTCCTGTTCTAACTCTGATGGCTCAATGGAAATTGAGTTTGTCACCTTCATGTCTGGACCAGTTCCCTTTGTCTATGACGGTTGTTAATGACTCACTAGCAATGTTTTCTGGGTGGGATGCCCTCGAATGATTTCAAAAAGTTGTTTTGATATACAGGGGTTGGACAATGAAACTGAAACACCTGTCATTTTAGTGTGGGAGGTTTCGTGGCTAAATTGGACCAGCCTGGTGGCCGATCTTCATTAATTGCACATTGCACCAGTAAGAGCAGAGTGTGAAGGTTC
>JAOVVF010020196.1:1787-13438 GCA_028565595.1 Duopalatinus emarginatus | reverse complement strand
CTATCTATCTATCTATCTATCTATCTATCTATCTATCTGTCTATCTATCTATCTATCTATCTATCTATCTATCTATCACTTGGACTACTATTATAGCTATTTACCTTTAATCTAATCTTTGGTGGTGATTTTGGTGACTGATGATCATTTCTGGATGGAGAACATCTCCAGTGGACAGACTGATGAATGATGAGTGATGAATAATTTATGACCAGTGAGTGATGACTGTATCGAGTATAGAGTTTATCTCACCTACAAGATATGAACATATCAGTTACATTTAAAATCAGGAGGAGGAGGAAGAGGGAAAACGAAATGAAGAAGAGTAGAGGAGGAAGAGGAGGAGGAGGAAGAGGAAATCGAGGAGGAAGCGGAAGGTGCACGTAGAGTAGGAGGTGGATAGGTAAAAGGAAGGATAGAGTAGATGAGAAATTAGAGGGCGAGGAAGAAGCGGAGAGAAAAAAATGAGGAGGAGGAGGAGGGAGAGGAAGAGGAGAAGACAGATGAATAGGAGGAGGAAGAGAAGGAACAGGAGGAAGGAGAAAAAGGAAGAAGAGAAAACGTTCTTACACGTGATACAAGAGAGAGAGAGAGAGAGAGAGATGGAAAGATGAAGAGGGCTGAACTGGGACTCTGCCTCTTTAAACCGTATCCATATTCACCTTAAAATTGAAGTGTGGTAAATGGAATGGGTCGAGTTGCCAGATTGGGACACAGAAAGCGAAAATCCCCCAGTTCTCCACGAACACCTGTGACTTTCATTCCATTGGGATATTAAACAGTTACACAAACTGCACTAACAACTAATAAAAATATAGATAAACCTACTGACGCACAGTTTATAATGTAGAGGATATAAACTAAAGGATAAAGGATTCATTTGCAGTAATTTATTAATCTCTCTCTCTCTCTCTCTCTCTCTCTCTCTCTCTCTCTCGGTGTATGTATGTCTCGCTCTCCCTCTGTCTGTGTGTGTGTGTGTGTGTGTGTGTGTGTGTTGCTGCTCCAGACTTTTTGTACTACGAAAGACGTGAGAGTGGATTTGTGAATGGACTCACATCCAGTGTGTGTGTGTGTGTGTGTGTGTGTGTGTGTGTGTGTGCCCCACTGATCACAGAGCGAGCTCACAATCTGCTGTAGGATATACACTGCCCCTCCGCGCACACACACACACACACACACACACACACAGTGACCAATCAAAGGTTTGTGCAGTATGAGTTCTGACAGCATGCAAAGACCAAATGTGAACGATCACACTCCAAACCGCACAATCTGTCCTTCTCTCTCTCTCTCTCTCTCTCTCTCTCTCTCTCTCTCTCTCTCTCTCACACACACACACACACACACACACACACACACACGATGAGCTTTAATTCTTTACTAATAATCTTAAGTGTGTGATCTGTGTGGCGTAGATAAGCCTCCATTTAGTCTCTCTCTTTCTCCCCCTGTGTGTGTGTGTGTGTGTGTGTGTGTGTGTGTGTGAGGTGTTGATGTGAGGATTTAGTGAAGCAGAGAGACGCTGTGAATGAACACAATCACTTGAATCAGTTTTAATATTGAGAACAATGAATTTAATTAACACCATTAACGCCAGCAACATCTGTAACATCTGAAACAGCTGGCTCATCCTCAGTTCTTCTGGAGGAAGAGGGATGTCTGAACAAGACTTAATTCGTTAATAATGGTTTAGCAGGACGGGTTCTGATCACAAGTGTTTTAACGGCGCTAAATTTACGGGTCGCGGCAAACTAAATATATTATTATTATTATTATTATTGTTATTATTATTATTATTATTACTGTTGTTGTTTTGTTATTTGTTGTTGTTATTATTATTATTATTATTATTATTATTATTATTATTATTACTGTTGTTAGTGCTGACTTTACAAAAATAAATAAATAAATCAAATAAATACATACATAACTGTTGATAAAGCTGAAAACACATTAGGCACATTGATAATGATATTACTATTATTATTATTATTATTATTATTATTATTATTATTATTATTATTCATAATAAATTACAGGGACAAAAAGTTAGAAGGGCAAGTACAACATTTCAGATAATAATAATAATAATAATAATAATAATAATAATAAGCCTAATGTGTTTTTCGCTCCATCAACAATTGTTATTTATTCATTTATTTACTTACTGTGGTTTTTATTAAATGTTTTTTGTCAACAACAATAATAATTATAATAATAACAACATGTACTTGTTTTTTTATTTTAGAACTTGATAACTGTACAAAATACATAAAAACAAAAATATAATTACATTTGTGCTACTTACATTAAACACTAACATAAAAAATAAAAACAAATAAAAAAATATATTTGCTGTTTATTTAAAATTTAAAAAAGGAAGCTGTACACAGAATTAATAAAACAACTTCCTGTGGTACAGGAGGAATAAAACACACAAACTGTTATAGGACAATAATCACACTATCCAGTCTATGATTATTTTCCTGAACAACATGTAGTAATGATGACTGTAGAAACTTTTACCCTTTATCTAAACACATCAGAGGAAAGCACAACGCTGATGAAGGAATCCGTGAGAATGGGTTAATAATCCAGGATTTTCATAATGACCTATTTTACTCCAACCTCCGACTACATCACATGACCTCATCCACAAGATCTGACACTGATGAACACACGTTATATCCACACTGTTGTGTTGTGACTGGAACAGACATGCTCAGACCATGTCTCAGGAAGACATGTGACTAACATTTAGTGAAGTGAACCTTTAATCTGGAGTGTGTATTGACATTTGATTGTGTGCTCAGCCTGTGGGAAAAGGACTTCCTGCCAAAGAGCTCTCACTGCTTCTCACTGACGAGACTGTCCTTGGCATTTTATGCCTTCAAATGATAAAAGTGATGCAACATACGGGTCAGTGTGTCTGTCAGTCAGCTGCAGTGTGTGTGTGTGTGTGTGTGTGTGTGTGTGTGTGTGTAAAACCAGACTTTGTTGCCCATAAAACGTGGCACTACATTGTACCCAACTGCCAATCATCACAATAGTAATAGGGGCAGCCATGACTCAAGGTAAGGTTTTCGGGTCAATCTCCTGTACCTAACAGACAGGACTGAGCAAGGCCCTTGAGGAAGGCCCCCAAACCGCCACCTGGTCCCCGAGAGCTGGGGATAGGGGCTGCCCCCTAGTGTGTGTACGTTCACTAAGTCACTGTTCTGTCCATGCCTTCCATGTCCATGCCTTATAAACACTGAAGCCTGACTTGATTAAGGCACACTCCTCCTGTTCCATTGAAAATAAGCTTTTATTTTATGATGAATGAAAGGTACATTGGAATAGTCCTAGTAATTTAATTTAACATAATTGGTTTAGAGAAATTGAGCATTAGAGCGGAGTCAAAAAGCTCCCGTTCTCAGGCCCACCCCCAAAACTCCTGTCATATGCCCTTTGACCCCTTTTAAACTCGAGGTCTCAGGTTATCATGAGGTCACAGGTACGAAAGCAAATAATTTAATTCCATACCGTTCAGTTATACCCATCCATTACTACTACAACCATTATAACAGAAAATGACCCCCCCCCAACTATTATTATTATTATTATTATTATTAACAACAACAACAATAAAAACATAAATAAAATGGTTTTAACAGTGCATGTTACACTGCACAGCTTGGGTAAATTTCTCTGTGTGCAAGCACAGCAAGTCAATCACTTTTCTTTCACTTCAATAGTAATGAACATTACTGACACTTCAAAGTTGAACATATCACCAGTCACAATTATTACAATGGCTTCTTATTTAGAGCACATGGAGTATATGTATAGGCTTACCTACACCCTAACCCTGATCCCCAGCATCTGCCTGGACATGAACATCACTTGCTGCTGAGGACGAAAACCGTGTGGACAGTCTAATGACCAACATAACGGAGGAAAGATACACAGAGAACCCATGAACCTGGCAATCACAGGAAAACTAAGATGACGATAAGGAAGGGGTTAATTGTAACTGCACTATTTGTGGCCTAGTGGTTAGGGAACCAGGCTCGTGACCGGAAGGTCGTGGGTTCGATCCCCACCCAGGGCAAGACATGACTGAGGTGCCCTTGAGCAAGGCCCCTAACTGCTCCAGGCGCGGTGGTTTGGGGCTGCCCCCCGCTCCGGGCAAGTGTGTTCACTGCCCTCTAGTGTTCACTGGTCTGTGTGTTTCACTGCATGGATGGGTTAAATTCGGAGGTCACATTCCTTCTGTGTGCAAACATAGTTCACTTTCATTTCATTTTATTTCACTTTCGTGTCACCTCAGAGAGTTTCGTCCTCGTCACTATCGCCTCTCGTCATGGCTTTTCGTCAATAATAACACTTGTTCAAATGTAAAATTTATATCTATCTTAAGCTGTCTTAAGCATTCATAAAACCACTATATTAATAAAATTGCATTTAGCTGAAGTGAACACCTAGCTCTCACTACAAATTCAGCTAGCTAGTCAGCAGCTTAACCACTTTTTAACGCAAACCACCAGGCACTACTAACTCCTCCCGTCTGCCAGGGACTACTAGTGTAAAGTGACTTATTGACCACTTAACTTACACACACCTCATCAGGAAATAGAGCGCATTATATTATAGATGAGCTTGCTCAAGGGCACTTCAGTCATGTCAAGTCAGCGTGCAAATCGTACTGGAGAACTTCCAATCACAAGGCTGCTTCCTAAACCACACGACCAAGCCCCTAATAACCCCCCTGCCCCAGAACCCTGGACAATAAAAAGGTCCACCAAATCTACCCAACACAGGAGCAGTTTCTTTCCTCCTGCAAACCACCATTATAAATATCTGAACCAGAATAATCTGCTATACCATGGGTGCGTTCCATTCGGTACATTCACATAAAAGTACATTTACATGAAATCAAATTTTAATGTTAATTTCACATTTAAGTTGCATTAGGGAAAAATTTATCATGCTTTATTAAAGTGCAATATTTATTTGCCAATACCCACAAATCAAAACAATATCAAAACAAGCTGAATTAATAACAGAGCTTCATGGAGTATATCATAATAATTTATATTATGGTTGTACATTTATAACTGTGATGTATAAGTTAGTCATTTAAAAGTATTCTCGACGATTTATACCGGAGCAACCATGTTGGCTAGCTATAGCTAACACCGCTAGGGCGCTAAGCTAACGGTAGCATCGGCGTTCTGTCAGGTCTTACTCAATAAAATTAACAATTCACTTGAAAACAATTTAAAACAATCTAAAAACATACTAATTTTAATAAATATAGTGATGAGAAATGATTAAAAATAACTTACATTTGTACGCAAACTCCTCTCCTGAGTCTGTCCGCCATGTTTTTAAAACTGAGCGCTGGAACTCTGAGCTGGTGAACTGCATTATGGGAAGGCACGTTACACTGCCTTCTATTAAAATCAGGACGTGGCCTAGTTAGGCACCTTATGCTGTCTCCTGATTGGACAGTCTTTTTCTTGGGAACGTGCACATGCTGTCTAAGAATGAGGTCCACTTAGGCAGCTGTCTTCTGAATGGAACGCAGGCTTATAACTACTGTATATATTCAGATCATTATTATATTACAGTCTGCTTCAAATCTGCAGGTACTTAATAATCTGGTATTGCAACACACTCTTGTCCTTTATGTATATATTGTCCTGAATATAACCTATATATTGCTAGCATATTGTGTATTGTCTGTATATATAGCAATCAGCCAAAACATTAACAACACCTGCCTTGGTTCTGGGTACCACCCAATACCTTCAGAGGTCTTGTAGAGTCACTGGGGTCTGTCTCAAAACCTAGTGAAATACCACCGCCTATCCAGGAAGCCTACTGAGACAGCCTTGTATAAAGAGCGCAGCAGGTTTTGAGACGGACCCAATGACTCGACAGGTCAGGGGGTGGTTTTAATCTTATCTGTTTTATTTTTAAGATACATGACAAAAAGGATGGTGGTTTTGTGTTACCATGACAACTCACGTCTTATTACCTTCGAGATAAATGACGTTGCCGGTGACGTTATGACGTGATTCTGTAATGGATAAAAATATAACTGTCAAATTAGTGTAGTGGAGGAGGACTAAAACACATGGGGACGTGTCGCTGTAGGAAAGAGGTGAACTTCAGGGAGGTAACAGTAGCTCCTCCCCATCCCACACACTCCAACACTGATTATTTCCCTAATGGTTTATTCCTCATTTATTGTAATTTCCCTCTGACTAAACTCTGAGTAGTTATTGAAGAAATGCAAAGAGTGTGTGTGTGTGTGTGTGTGTGTGTGTGTGTGTGTGTGTGTGTGACCTCTAGCACTTTTTTCATTTCCTCTTATTAAGAGCTGAATGATGTGATTGCTCTCTCTCTCTCCCCCCCCCCCCACACACACACACAGAGAGAGAGAGAGAAGGAAAGAGAGATCTAATTAAAGGCGAGGGAAGAAAACAAGCCTGTAATAAATATTATTATAATCAGTGTGAACTGAACTCGACTCGTCTCTGATTCACATATTCATCTCTTCCACCTCATTTTTTCAAAGCTGGAGGGGAAACAACTACTCAGTCAGAATAACATAACAAAACATTAACATACATGAAACATTGTGCTTTCACACTGACTGCCATCAATGTAGACGACATCATCATCAAACATCAGTGGACATGAAGGGAAACAGTCTCGTGACCGGAAGGTTCTGGGATCAGTCCCTGCCCAGGGCAAGAAATGACTGAACTGCCCCTGAGCAAGGCACCTAACACCCCCAACTGCCCCCCCCCACTCTGTTCGGGGCTATTTAGGTTGCTGCCCCCTAGTGTTCACTGGTGTTTCACTGCACGGACAGGTTAAATGAGGAGGTGATGTTCCTCTGTGTGCAAGCACAGTAGGCAAACAGTTCACTTTCACTTTCATATCAGTGAGTTTATAAAGACTGAGAGAAAGGGGGGGGGGGGGGTCTAAAGCTTTTCCCATGTCTGTAGACCCTCGAGTTAAAGGTATAAATCTGAAAAGATACTATAATATAATACGCTCCATTTCCTGATGAATGACATGAATGATTAAAGATTAAAGGTTTCATCTCAGAGAGGTAATTACACAGTCAGGGAAAATCCTTCAGACGGGGAAATTTTCACATTTCATTCTGGTGAGATGGACAAATTATGATGAGGTGAGATGGAAAAGCGTGGGCACTAGTGATACGCTGATTTCATATTTAGACTATTAGGTTTTAAGGTGGTATTTGCAAAGAAGGGGGGGTATTAAAATAAATTAGCAAAATAAATAAATAATTAAGTTGAAGCACAAAAATAATTAACCAAAAAAAGGACTTTAATCTCTTTAACGTAATTTTTAAAGTGAGGTGAGTGACCTACTGTAAAGTAAATATGACCTTCACATTCAACCCCTCACACACTAGGGGCAGTAAACACACTTGCCTGGACTAGTGCGAAGTCCCCATCTATGGTTCCTGGGAGCATTCAATCAACATCTTTTTTATTTTTCCCTGAGTTATGGGACAGAAACAAACTTGTCCTGAACCCCCAGTTCAGAGTCATTTGTGTCAGAGAAATCTGGGAACAAACCTGACGCTCCTCCTAGATTTTAGATGGGAAATTCTATGAAAATGACACATTTTGAGTCCCTCTCTCCTCTTTAGGTGTATTTTATCTACCGGGTTACAAAAATCTATATTTTAACGACTTTACACATACTTTGAAATACCTTATTTTATATAGTGTAATTTTTTTTTTTTTTTTTTTTTTTAATCTTTTTATAAGAAATTAGAATATATTAAATACAACTATAAAAAAGTCCATACATTTTGATATTAACCTAAACATAGATCTGTGATTAATTGTTGGTGATATTATTATTATTATTATTATTATTATTATTATCCCATTAATTTGTTTTGTCCCTGAGTAACCCCTCAACCCTGTTACACAAACGATTCTCCCCACATAAAAACAATGGTATGATCCATATGAGTATGTACATCAGGAAGTGACGTCACTCAAGTCTTTTGGACAACAGGACACCAAAGACACTTCATTTTCACTTAATTGGTCATTTATCTTGTGATATTGTGGTCATCAAACTCAATGTTTCAACACCGTCACATGAAAAAAAAAAAAAGATAGAAAGTTATTACTTACAAAAAAGTTTTTATTTTTTAATTGCAAGAATGTGTGATTATTTTAAATCTCATGTATACCATGTGCTCTCTCTTTGGTACTCAGTATGTAGAGCAGAGCCAATTTGTGCAAAACACTCAACCCCGTCACACACAACCCCGTCACACTCAACCCCGTCACACTCAACCCCGTCACACACAACCCCGTCACACTCAACCCCGTCACACTCAACCCCGTCACACACAACCCCGTCACACACAACCCCGTCACGTTTCATTGGATTTTAGTAAATGTAAAAAATGTGAAAATGTCAAAGCCCAATTTGAGCCATTCTTAGTGGTGAGTCCTAATACAGTAATACAGATACTATTTAGAGCACTAAAGCTGTGGCTCGAGGTTAGCGAATCGGTCTTGTGACCGGAAGGTAGACAGTTCGATCCCCCATACCAACTAGACATGACTGAAGTGCCCTTCAGCAAATCACCCGACTGCCACCTAGCGTGTGTATTTCCCTGAACAGATCAACTGCGTGGGTCAAATTCTTCTGTGTTCACAGTAGGTCAATCACTTCACTTTCACTTTTAACAACTGAGCTGATTACTAATGCTGGGAGCTGACTATGCGATATTTCACGACGTTCACCCTTTCAGATTAGTGCTATACTTTTGTGCCGTGTCTTGGATGTTAGACTGGCAACGCGTCACGTTTGACACAGACCAACCACCGTCCACGTCCTTCCAGGAGTTTGCATGTCGTCTAGAAGCCAGGTCAAGAAACTGTCAACAGAAGCTGTGTGTGTGTGATGCTGGCAGTTGTGTGTTCGGAAAAGAGAAAAAAAAATTGTGGACCCATTGTGGACCTGTTCCTGGTCATCATGAAGAACACAGTATGGACTCTCAATCCTGCTGCCAGAGCTCAAAAAAACCTTTCCTCAGTCTGGTTTTTCCACTTTACATCTGAAGCAGCAGCCTCCCTTTTTCTCTTCTCCATTTTCACATATGCTCACCACAGAGCACTCCGTCCTCTTATCGGTCATCATCAAGGAAGATGTTGTAAGGAAAAAAAATTCAACATGCTAGATTTTCGTCATGGTGTCGTGGGGCATCCCAGATGCCACATCGCTGATCTTTGATTATGTCACACAACACCACCGTTCCTCGTCCCTGACGCTAGAAAATGTGTCAGATCTGACAACACAGTGTCAAAATCAGAATTTTATGCAGAAATTTATGCAGTCTGATCCCCACTTTAGAGGTGAGGCTGATGAGATCAGACAATGTTTCTGGTGATAGATGCTAGATGGATGTGGCATGGACTTGTATGACAAATGAATTCTGACTCTGACACTTTCTCAGCTAATTAATTAATTACTTAATTAATTGATTGATTAAAGTGAACTATTTGTGAGCTCCGTATTTAACCCATCGGTTCAGTGAAACACACACACCAGTGCACACTAGGGGGCAGTGAACACACTTGCCCGGAGCGGGGGGCAGCCCCAAACCACGGCACCTGGGGAGCAGTTTGGGGAGTTAGGTGCCTTACTCAAGGACACTAGTCGTGTCTTGCCGAGACCGGTTCCCTAACGATTAGGCCATGGCTGCTACATCACACAAGTTCAACTAAAGATGTGCATTTCACAACCAGATGTTATTTATTTATTGATATTTGTTCAGAACATAACATTCATTCATATCTGTGTTACATCCAAAGCCTATGTTGGTTTCTCCACTGGATTCTTTACTTCCCGAAGACAATCCGTTCAGAAGTTCATTAAAATCTGTAGTAGCTAGTAGGAAATCTCTCTCTCTCTCTCTCACACACACACACACACACACACACACACACACACACACACACACACACACACTCTCGCTCATTTTCTCACATCCCTCCTGCATTAATTAGCATTCGCTTGTCTGCCCTTTTTCATTAGCGACAGCACGGCTCACGCCGGGCCTACGTTCAGGTCTGCTTATTAACACACACTCACTGACAAGCGCTCCTCCATTAAAGCTCACTAAATCTACTGGCTTTAAAATCAGCCAGAAAGGTTTCAGAGGAAGCAACATTAAGCCTCAACTAGACAAGAAGTCCGTGTAAGGAAGCTGTGAAGGAGTGCATGAGGGAAAAAAAGGATTTTACCGCATTAAAAATCTCAGATCAGTGTTCACGGGTGATGTTTTATGCATGATGAACCTAAGGCTAGAATACCATCACAGAGTGGGTTTTATGGGATCTAAAAAATATGTTGTTTTTTTTTTGTTTTTTTTTTAAGTATAGCACATGAAAGTGCCAGACTAAAGTTTTTCAACCCCTGGAGTTCCTTAAGTCACAGAAAAGCATTTTAACTGCTCACTTGTAGATCCTAATGAGGCTCTAAATGAGGACCTAATTAAAGGAAGGAACCCATGGAGGTTAAAGCCATTAACCCTACAGATATAAACACTAGTGTAAAACGCAATAATATGGTGTTTTAAGTGCCTAATTAGAGTGATACAGGATACAGTGACCCGGATTGTGAAAACAGGTAGACTAGTCTAATGAAGGTCCTTCACCAGAATGTAGCACTACAGAAACACATGGTATATACAGGCTTGCTGAAATGAGTCTGGTTCCTCTCAAGGTTTCTTCCTTTTGGCATCTCAGGGAGTTTTTCTTTGCCACTGTCACCAACGGCTTCTCATCAGGGATCAAATTTATGAAAATTCTAGAAATGTTTTTCTGTATTTCTGTGTTTGTCTGTAAAGCTGCTTTGGGACAATGTCTATTGTTAAAAGTGCTATACAAATTAAATTGAATTGAATTGAACTCTAATGTGGTCTTAGACACATAGCCCGTACCATTTGGTTTGGTAATTATGATTGTTGGACCTGCTGTTTTAACCCCTAACCCCCTAACCCAATGTCATTTGTTTCTATTGTTGGTTAATTAGTAATAATCAACAAACCTGTAGCTTCAAAAAAAAAGAAAGAAAAAAAAAAGTTTGATTCCTGGTCTGGGCAGCCAGTCTGCGCTACACCAATAAAGGTCCTTGGGCATGACTCCTAACACTACGGTGGCCTACCTGTAATACCAGTAACTGTGTTAATCACACTGGATAAGAGCATCTGCTGTAAATGTTAATTTATCAGTGTACATGATTTAATAAGGTATCTTTTTTTAAATTCGTTTTAAAGGAAAACTTTATTGGAGAAACGACAGGTCTAAGAGTTCAGTCCAGATACACCACTGCAACAAATCACATGAAAGGCTAGCAAAAAAGGGGCTATAATTTATTACCATTTGGTTTGGTAATCATGATTGTTGGACCTGCTGTTCCTGCTGTTTTGACCCCCAACCCCCCAACCCAATGTCCTTTGTTTCTATTGTTGGTTAATTAATAATAATCAACAAACCTGTAGCTTCAAAAAAAAAAAAAGTCTCCACTAAACACAACAATTCTTATTCTTATTGTATGAATAATAAGACAGGACAGGATTGCTGCCT
>JAOVVF010020164.1:0-13438 GCA_028565595.1 Duopalatinus emarginatus | reverse complement strand
GGAAATCTAAAATGATTTGTATTGACTCAATAATGCAGAACTCATAAAATAAATGTCTATAACAAAAGTTGTACTAACACAATATAGGGTGTTCACATAGCTTTTACATTAAATAGTACATATATAACGGTGCATTTTAAACTGTTGTAGGACTTTCTACAAATCATTGATCATACAGGTTCCTCAAAGCACCAACACATACCACATATAACAACTTCTCCAAGTAGCAACTTTACATGTCATGCGAGTGCAATCTCAAAATAAGGATAAATATAGGCTTTTTGTTCTGTGGGACAGCTGTGGACTTGTGGTAAAGGACCCGGTCTTGTGACTGGAAAGTCCCGGGTTCCTGTAAGTGGAAGGCACCTAACCCCCTCAACTCCTCCTTGGGGGCCATGGTTTGGGGCTGCTCCCATGTTTGCCTCACATGTTTGATACTATTACCACAGTATGATATGACATATTATATGCATTGGAATTATTTAAGTTCGCATCATGCTGTTTAGGTAGTTATAGTTACGTTTAATGTTGTAGAGTAGTATATGAGAACTTCCCTGTTTTCAATTGCATTGCAGCAGCTATACACCAAAGTAGACGAGAAACCGGTACACCAGTCTACCACTTTGTAGGTCCCCACTGGGAGCAATGAATGCCACTCTTTCTGCAGAACGATCCATAATTCTGTTGTATTCAGAAGGAGGTGTAGGATTTATGTGTTCCGCAGAGCCTTACATGGTTTCCCAGATGTGATTGATAACATTGAGATCTTGGGTGTGAATGGCAAAACCCCAAAACCCCTGAAGATTCTTCTGAGTGTTCTTTTAATTATAATTTGGCGACTTGGGTGCAGGACGCGAACGGGTGTAATTCATCACATGTTGGGTTCACTGGTCAGAGATGTGTTTAGGTGTACCCACACCATCATAGAGCCACCACCACCACCACTTGGGGTATTTTTCAGTGTTTCCTGCACTTCAGGGTACATTTGCTCACCTTCCTGTGTAGTCTTGAATATGTGTGTAGTATAATTAAGATGGACATTGTGCCTTTTTTTACTTTACTGAAAAAGTAGGGAGAAAAACTCTGATTTTTTTTTTTATATAAATTTTACTTATTGATATAAAGGTGGATTTTTGAGGGACAAGACAAAAACAGTCACATTTACACACTCAGTGTTTAGTGTAGAGCTTTAATACACTTCAAACATTTTAGTAAACAGTGTGTATTTCTTTAAGATGTTGACGGAAGTCTTGTGTTGAGTCGTTAAATCGAAAGTGAAAGTATAATCTGGTCTGTGAAGGGGAAACACCCGAACCCGACGAGCCTTGGCAGAGTGAGTAATAAAACTCATAAAGTTTTTATCTTTAATTGAAACTTTTAGACGCTGTTTTATATCTTTATAATATATTACAACATGTCTGCATATCAGAGACTATAAAAACTGTAAACAATTACACATTAAACGGTAAACTAAAACAACAACAACGAGATGATGGTGAAACAAAATGGCGGCAAACAGACTGTGAGGAACTACTTCACTCCGCCATTTTGTTTTTAATCTGATAAACTTTAAACTGTTCACTGTGTACTAATACATCCAGTGGGCTATTTATTTATTTATTTATTTATTTATTTAATAATGTACCGAATGACTCTATTTATCGAATTTATCGACTAAAGCTTTATTTATTAATTATATATTTTCCCCCTGTCTTCCTGTCTCATCGACTCCAACCGCTCCCTTTGTTCAAAAATGAGTCAACTCTTTGAGTCGATTCTTTTAGGTGGAAATTTGGAAGCTTGATCTCATGTATAAAAAGAGTATAAAAGTTTAAATAATTGTTGAACTGAGTGGTCGGTGAATGAAGACAAAGAGTCTTTTTTGTGTTTTTTTTTTTTTTTTTTTTTTTTTTAATGATGATGTCACTGATTTGACTCCCTAATCTGACTCACTTGTCTGACTCACTGGTCTGTTGAACTAGTATGAGCTACTGAAAAAGGGCAGGGCTTTAAAGAAATAACAGCATTTGTAATTAATCTCATGGCTGGTTAAGGAACCCGAAGATGGTTCCAGAAGGTCCAGGTTCGAGCCCCACAACTGACAAGACTTGACTGAAGTGCCTTTGAACAAGGCAACTGAATCCCAGCTGTTCCCTGGGTGCTGCGGATTAGAGGTCTGCACTGGGATAGGGATCGGGTCCCGCTTCTTGCGGGAACAGGCGGTTTGCACTTAGCAGCGGGCGGGAGCGGGCGGCTGAAACAAAACACTGCGAGATTATAGACTATAACCTAAAGGTAATTCCAAATAAATAAAATATAGAGAATGAGAACAAAATATGAAACTGACTTTATTTAAAAGCTACATGAAAATAATAAAATAGGAGCGCTATTCCCGACAAGTGCGTCAAAATCTGCAGAAAACGAAAAACGAAACAAACCACACAAATCTCTTTATTAATATTCTATATTACGTTTTCTCCTGCAGGATGAAGAAGACACAAATTCAATGTATCTCTATCAATGTGCGGAAATAATTCTCATAGCTTCGCGGGTTGCGGGCGGGACTAGAAATACACATTGCGGGAATGGGCGGACACGTTGCGCACATGTTGCGGTCGCGGACGGTAATGGGCAGAATTTCAGCGGGAGCCAGCGGGAGCGGCGTAAAAAAGCAGTTCTCTACTGCGGATGAGGGCCTGCTCACTGCCCCCTAGTGTTTACTTGTAGTTATGTGTAAGTTTCACTGCACAGATGGGTCAAATGCAGAGGTCAATTCACTACACGGTGGTCAAAAAGAAAAGTTCACTCGCTCGTTCGATCTATCCATTGGCGTCGAAAGCATTTTTAATGTGGGCTGGACACATGGATGAGATAAGATTAAAATTTTATTTTAGATGCCTTTTCTTGCCTTTTGGTGTATTTTTAATAGATTTAAATCATAG
Source organism: Duopalatinus emarginatus (assembly GCA_028565595.1). Lineage (NCBI taxonomy): Eukaryota > Metazoa > Chordata > Actinopteri > Siluriformes > Pimelodidae > Duopalatinus > Duopalatinus emarginatus. The sequence goes on along the minus strand of JAOVVF010020164.1, from coordinate 10,496 downwards.
TTATCATTAAGCTAGCTGACAGATCTCCTAACATTAATTAGCCAGCTAACTACACTAACATTTCCACCGGAAAAAATTGACTAACGTTCCACTTCTTTGTAAAGAATTTCCTCTTTTTGTAAAAAATGTTCTCTATCAACCAAGAACAGCCTGTTGTTACTGACAGTAAATAAGGAAAAGCGTTAAAGCGTTAAAACGTTAAAACGTTAAACCTAATATAGGATATTTATGAAGAGATTCTTGGGGTTTGTTTTGTTTTTTCTGACCTGCAGCTTTTGACACACTTGTCAGTAGTAGCGCTCCTATTTAGTTATTTTTTTGTAGTTTTTAAATGAAATAAAGTTAGTTTTATATTATATTCTCATTGTCTGTATTTTATTTATTTGGAATAACCTTTAGGCTATAGTCTATAATCCTGCACTGTTTGTTCTAGTCGCCAATTCCCTCCCGCAGCTAAGTACAAACCGCCCGATCCGCCCGCGAGATTTGCATCAGCTCCCGCGGGACTCAGCGGGAACCAATCCCGGTGCAGACTAATATGTAACATAATTAACATCTGTTAAAGCAGGACAGTACAATCTGCACTACCCAAGAGATAATGAATTGCTACTATTCATGAAAAATCATAGGGACTCACTTTATATTGTGAGTGTAAATGAGGTTTTGCTACTATGGTTTATGTTTTGTATTTGGTGTGTTTTGTTTTTTACTTTGGTGTGTTTTTATTCCAGGTCCAAGCCGTTGGAACGGTGTGGAGGATCAACCTGAATACAATGTAAAAAAAACAAAAACAGGTAGGATAACTGATGAACCTATTATGCATGTGCTATGAAAATAAATAAATAAGTAAAGTAGTAAAGTAATGGTCTGCAACATAACAAGTGAAATTATGTTGATTGTTTAAATTTTAAAAAAGGGGTTTTCTGTGTACGAGGCCGGCTCCTTAACCACAACTACAGCTGTTACAAAAATAAGCACCATTTTACATAAAAAATAAACATGTAGGCTCGATAAAAATACTGTATTTTAATGTTTAGTTTATTTTTATAATGAATCCCATTTATAAATATGTTTTGTTAAATCACATGACACTGCAATAAATAGTATATTGTAATATAATAAATTATATTGAAATTACAAAAAAATGAACTGTAATTTTGAATTACTGCAAGTTTTATAGTGTAATTTCTTTTACAGTGTGTATTATGAAACACATTGTTTCCCCTTTTAAACATTGCATTTATAATGTGTTAGACAAAGTGTAATTTAAATTTGTACATCTGACATCAACTTTGGCACTTTTTGGAGTTTTTTTGTCTGTAGGTGTGTGTTTGTTTAGTGATATTACACTGAATATTGCTACAAGAAGGTGATTAAAACCTAAAAAAGGAAACATAATACAGTTTTGTAACAAGTGAGCGTTAAACAAAGGTGGTTATTCTGTTAAAAAGCGATTTCATTGTTTAAAAGGTTGTGTAACTGGATTGTATGTGTATCTGCATGACCAAAGATATAACAAATGCCTATTGTTCATGAAATATTATAGGAAGTGTTTACCTGACACCTTCTTCTGTTTTTCTGATTGAGCTTTTGTTACTGACTTCTTATATTGTGTGTGTGTGTTTGAAAAGGGTGTGCTTTTATTCCAGGTCCAAACCGTTGGAATGGTCTGGAACATCAACTTCGAGACAGTGTAGAAAGAACAGGTAGGATAACTAGTAAACGTTTACAGGTCTAGGAGTGGGTGATATTCAAATGTTTCTATATCATATATGATACTGAAAGACACTAAATGTATGATGATATGTAGATTTTGCTAACAAGCAACTGGCACATCGGTAATAGTGACTTTTTAACGTTTACAATAAATTGTTTACAAGTTGATAACACTGAAACAAACCAATAAATATCCAGATTTTAATCAGTGTTTTCAAGTGTGACAATTGTTATAACATTGATGTAAAAAAGTGTGTTAGATGGTTGGTTGGACATTTTAATACTTTTTAAACAGAAAACACATATTTTTATAACAGATTTGAAAATAGAAAATGGAGGCCTTGTATTGGCCACGTGAGACAGCTGACCTTCCTTCACCAGCTTCATCATACATCTCTTCAAGAAACAGCGAGCTGTTCAATTGGTTAATGCTGAGCAGAGGACAAAGTTTCACACAGTAAGGAGAAAAGTAGTAGAAACCTTTTTATGCATAAAGTGGTTTTTATAGTTGCAAACATAATGATATTTTTCCTTATACACTTACTACAAAGAATACTTAAATAAATAAAAAATAAGAAGAACGTTTTTGTTATATCTTGCCATGATTCAGTTTACTTTATCCATATCTTACTTTAATTTAAATCCACTCGAAATCACAAAGAAATATGCATGCTTCTTATTCTTCTAAGAATATCTTTTATTCTTTAGCATTAGTTAAATAATAAAAACAAAAGGGAATATGTTTTAAACATTTATTTTAACCTCCTGACTGGAAATGAAAAAGTGTTAAATCGTATGTAACATTAACGTATACATACAAATGTACTTTTATAGAAGCTGGAATATTTATGTTCATTTTTATATTTGAAAGACAAAAATGTGTATATTGAAATTTCTCTTGCAGCTCTCCAGCTCCAACATACTCTTCTTTCACAGCTGATCAAGTCAGCCTGTTTAAAGGAGGGTGAGTGAATTAAGAAGTTTAAAACTAAAACATTTCATTTCATACTTGTGCTTTTAGGGTAAAGAGGTACGAATTTCTTTTAAACATCATTTATTTCTGTGACAGGTCAAATCTGGATACAGCATCTCCAGCCCCAACATGTTCTTCTGTCTTATCTTCCAAATCACTGAATAGAAACTCTGAATCCAAATCACTGAATACAAACTTTCCAAACAGGTGTGTTTAAAAGCATTTCCAGCTGCCTCATTAACATTTTAGTTATTTTAAGAATTTGAAATATACAATACAATGCAGCTTTGCTGTTGATTTCCAGTGTAGTCCACAATTTCGTCTCAAACTAGCTTTGATGTTTATTTTCAGGAAGAGACCGGCACAGATACCGTCCCCTTGCATGTCTTTTAGAAGTGATCAGTCTATGGGTGCGCCTATCTTGTTTAAAGACAAAATCAGGTACAAAGATCTTAAATTTACTGTGATTTTAATATAGTAAATTTTTTTGTTTTTACATGTTGAAGAGTTGGTGCGTACCAATACCATCATCCCAATTCTACCACTCCTGCATAGTCATCTCTTTACAAAATAGAAAAATTACATTGAGTAGACAGTAGGCTGGGCGATATTGCAAAAAATAAAATCTATTTTTAAAACAAAATGTATTAACTATTCTCAATTACTGTTTTGATTTCTTTCGTTGTTACACAATAAAACTGAAATCCAATTCAAAGTTCCTTTTATTAGAAAAAACTGTAGAGATGCAAAAACAGTTATATAATGATCGATTATATATAATATAATATAAAACAGTCTATAATAATCGATTTGTACAAATTATGGATACTTTCAAATATCTCTTCAGGGGACTTAAATGAGCAGCTTTCTTAAAGCTTACATGCAACTTTCACTTGAGTAATGTGCACACATTTTTAGTTAAGGAAAAGCAATTACAATGCAGGTTACAGGTTTCTTAAAAGAAACACAAGCCTGTCTACTGTTTCACGGTTGAGAGATATGCTGTGGCAGATAACAATGTTTCCAGCTGTACTAACAAACCCACTCAGATGGGGCACTAGATGCAGAGATATTTCTTTGCTTAGATTGGGGAAATTTGTTTTATGCAGTTTCCACCAATGAAGTGAACTATTAGACTCATGTACAGCTAAATGGTACGACTGCCCCGAAGACAGTAGCATGAAACAGCGCTTTCTCCAACTTCTCCAATACGCTTTGAGGTGTAGCAGTGTACAGACTTGGCAATGGTATATCCGCAAAATGTCTGAGGCTAGTCAGCTCATACCTTGGGTCAGCTGTTTTTCGTGATAGGCTAAATGGGCACCGTGTCTTTTGCAGTGTGAAATGCTGTTTCCACTGGGAACTCTTCTTGTCGTACAGGACAGCAATAGTAATGATGCAGCTAATACTAGCTGTCTTTTAAGGCTTTAGTAGTCGGAGGACCGCTTTTATTTTTATCACGTTGATTCACATATTGTTCTCTATGGAAGTATTTTACTGACACATGTTTTTGAAATAAAATAACAGGGTTGATTGGATTTTTTATTAAAGCTTAGCATTAAATTTTACTAAAGATTACCATGTCTGAATTTTTTATGTGTGCAATTTTCATATTAATTAATTTATTTTCATACATATAATTCAGTTGACATTATTCCAGTGCTTTTATTTCATTTAAAAATTTCAAGTTAAACATTTCAGCCTTAGGAAATTCAACCGCTGAGCGAACCAGGCTTGTTATATAGTGAAGGCGGAAAAAGCCCATGTGTGACAGAATCTTCTCTGTAAAATTAGATGGTCAGATTTTAATGGTCGAATTTTAATGGCTAAATTTAAGGCCGAAATGTTTAACTTGAAATTCTAAAATGGAATAAAAGCACTGGAATAATGTCAATTGAATTATAAGTATAAAAATAAATGAATTAATATGAACATGTCACACTATAAAATGTAAGACATGATAATTCAGTATGCTTTAATTACATTTTTTTCGTTTAACCCTGTTATTTTATTTCAAAAACGTTTGTCAGTAAAATAATTCCATAGTTCCCATTCCACAGGGTGTTTCTGTCAAATGCTGGAACAAATTTGTCGAACAGACTTTCGACACAACTTACACTTTAAATACATTTGTTCAACACCTGACTTTTGAATTCTGTACCAAATCTATAGCACTGAAGTGATATTTCCACCTTTCTTTGGTACGAGCTCACTCCTCTGCGAAGTGCTTGCTTCCATGTTGAACTGTTTTTTTCCGTCTATGTTTGACTGAGGTTGAAGCACAGGTCTTTGGGAGCCGGCGTTTGTCAGGTTAAGATGTTTTTTTCCTACATATATCACTTGAAAATTTCAATTGTATTAATGTATATTCCAATTAAAATATAAGGTCTGTAAACATGTACAATCTCGATTATCACGTTTCGAACATCGAGCTAAAACGTTAATTCAGATTGACCGAGTTAATCAGGAAAATCGGCTAGCACTAGTATACAGACATGAGTGTATACCGCCATAAACGTTGTGTGACTCTCTGTGGGATGTTTCCTATTTGTTGGGTAATTTAAGAGCTATAACACTACAGATAAACTTTTCATGCTGCTTCTGCTTTTTAAACTGTTTTCAGGCTAAAGAGGCACAGATCATCATCTCCTCTTAGGTCACCAAACAGATGTCCATACATGAACATATTGTGTTCACTAAATGGAAGCACTAAAAACAGGTGTGTTTAAAAGCATTTCCACATCAGGGAAAAAGTTATTTTAAGAATTCAAAATATACCATAGTACTGCAATATTTAGCTTTGCTCTAGATTTCCAGTGTCCACAATTTTATCTCAAACTGGTTTTGATGTTTATTCTCAGAATAAGACCGGAGCAGATACCATCACCCTGCCTGTCTTTCAGGAGTGATCAGTCTATGGGTGCGCCCATCCTGTTCAAAGAAATTAGGTGCTTACTTTGTAATGATGTGCTGAAGGAACCTGTGACCATCCCATGTGGACACAATTTCTGCAGAACCTGCATCAAGTCCTACTGGGAGAAACCAATTCCTCAAAGTTTCTGCTCCTGCCCTCAGTGTGAGAACAGATTTGCAGCTTTTCCTGATCTAAAGCCGAACATGAAACTGGATAACCTTTTGAAGCAGGCTGGATACAGTCCTGCTCAAAGCTACGCTGGACCTGGAGACATGGCATGTGATATCTGCACTTGGAGTAAGATCAGAGCAGTGAAGTGGTGCCTGACCTGCAGCGTAGCTTACTGTGAAGTCCATGTGAGGCAGCACTATACTGTAGAAGCGCTGCAGAGACACACACTCACAGATGTGACTGGGGATCTGAAGACGACAACCTGCTCGATACACCACAGAGCACTGGAGGCATTCTGTAAAACTGATAGGGTTTTCATATGCCTTGTTTGTGTGATGGAGGAACATAAAGATCATGACACTCTTCTGGCCAAAGGTGGAAGTCATGTTGCTGAGGTGGGCTGTTGTGAATAGATTTTGTTAGCCGAAGCCAGAGGTAAAGTAAAGTCCAATGTGAAAGTTGTTTTTTTTGTCTTTTTTTGGGTTAGGCAAATTTAACAGCAGAACTGCACCAATTAAAACTCAACATAAAAGAGTTCAGGATGGGGATAACACATCTCCTCAACCACAATCAAGAGTTGTCAACAAAAGTGAAGGTAAGCTCATAACTATGTAGTCCTCCTGAAACACTACTTTTATAATAGAAACGCTTTGAAATGTATAAATTGTCTCCCTTTCCGTTTCTGTATTATAACCTCAAGAGAGCCGAGTCAGAGTTGTCTCACCTGACAAAACGTTTCTGCAGAGGACTTCAAGAAGAATCCACGGGTGGGTCATCATGCAGTGGGTATTTGTACTTAATTTGTATGTAGTTACGCACTATCACAAATAACCAGTTTGTCTTTATGCCACCAATTTCAGACTTCACCTCTGAGTTTGTGGAAGTTGCTGCACTGGGTCGCCAGTTGAATCTTGGGATGTTGTATGACTGCCGCAGTGATTCCTTTAGCTCTGGTAGGACCATGTTTCTACTTGCTGTAGTATTATAGTTTAAGTATAACTTCAGTAGACTGTACGTTCTAACCCTAACTTTATTTTCAGATATCACTCTGTGGGAAAAGGACCTGATATCCTCCATGAAGCTGACGATCCCTCGACCTCAGACAGATGTAAAGATTTTGGAGAAAGACACTCTACAGGACAGACTTGCAGCTTTGGACCTGAGTGCTTCTCAAAGGGCTAGTGTTGTATCAGGGCTGGTTGAGTTGACTGGAGCTTCTGCATTTATTAATCATCCCATAAAGTCTGAGCTGCAGGACCAAATCACTCTGTGCTACAGAACCTCCAGCACACTGGACATGCTTAGTCACGAAATGCTTAACAGATTTCCAGTCTCGGTGACCAGCTTGACCAAAGCAACCCACGTGGTGGTAGCAGTGCTGTACGGATCTCAGGCCTTTTTCGTCTTTGATAACAAGAAGGAAAGAAGTCCAGAAAACACACATCTGCAAGACATAGTCAAAAAGATTATCGGTTCCCTCAGTCAGACAGATCTACTCTCCAGGCTCACTGCAAATAAAAAAGCATCTTCTCAATTATATAATTATGCTTCCTTTATCGATGGAGATGTTCTGCACAGTCCTGTAGATACCACAGTTCAAACACCTGGATCAGTTCCTCTTAAAGTCTGGTTGTACCCTCTGAAAAATCTGGACCAATCATCAGCTTGGGTTGCTAAAGACATTAGTGAAGACCAATTATGTAAAGCAGAGAAAGTTCTGGAAAAACTAATGATGGACATCAGCTTTTGTCAACATCTCATGTCCATTGATGGTGGCCATGATGTATTTACAATGTTTCCAGCCCTAAAGGAAAGTCTGTCTGAGTTTTCTGCAATTATGCAGCAGTACAAGTCCAATTTCCAGAAAGGCCTGGCCTCCTGTATTAAGACCATACGAGAGACAGGAGTAGAGAAAGAACAGGAGAACTTGCGAGAGCTTCTGGACACAACCAGCAGATCGCCATTCAGTTCACAGTGCACACGTCAGTGGCTCCAGAACAAAAACGCTCAGGTTAGAGCTTTGATCCAGTGCAGATTTGCTAACATTACAATTCTGAATTCTCAAAATGACCTACAGCACTTTGTACAAAACTGTCAAGCAGAGAGAGTGCTGTGTTTCATTTTTACGTCAGTTCTTGCAGAAGATCAGTTTCTTTCATCTCTGAGGCAGAACACTGATTCAGTAAACATGGTCAACACCACCGAGACACAGCAAACATTCAGGATTTTGGATACAAGTCAGAGGATCCTGTCTGATCTTCAGACATTTATTGTAAATAAAGAGACAAACGAGAGTATGCAAGAAACCATGTTTGTTGCCGCACCTGTATTTGATTCACATTTTTCTGGCTCTGTTGTACATCTTTACCAGTGTGGAAATTTGATAAGCCAAAATGTAAAACTTGATGTAAAACCGGACCCCCCAGAAATAGTTACAGTGCAAGAAACACGTGCGACAATCAAGCTGCAAAGGCTGATGAACCAAACTGATGAACATTACACAGTGGAGTACAGAGCAGTAAAAACAGATATGAAATGGAGAGTCATCTCATGTCTTGGAGAGAAATGTGTGATTTCTGGCCTTGTACCAGAAACATACTACCAACTCAGATATGCTCTAAAGGACAGTAATGGCATGACTGACTCCAGTGCAATTACAAGTTTCCAGACAGCCTCCAGAGCAAGACCTGGACCACCTACAGTGCTTAAACTGAATAAGGAATCTGTCTATGTTGCCTGGCAGCAGGCTGAGCCTGATGAAGACTCCACTGTGTTGTACTACAGAGTGGAGTATTTGGAGGTGGGTCTGGAGGGTTGGCAGTCCATTCAAACCAATGAGCCTATCTGTGAATGCACCATAATGTTACCAGACAGCACCTGTTACCGAGCCCGAGTCTGTGCTGTCTATGGAAACGGAGACATCAGCACTCCAAGTGAGGAAACAAAAGTTCCCAATCGTGGTAAGTAAGATGTTTTGGCATTTATTTATCTGCAATGTTTAGTCCCTCTTAAAAATGACTCTTTAACACATTAAAATGGCACTTGTCCTTGGGTGGGATATATTGGGCAGCAAGTAAACAGTTAGTTTCTGAGGTTGATGCATTGCATTGACATCAGAATTGGACCATTAAGCATTGGAAGAGGGTGACTTGGTTGGATGAATCATGTTTACTTTTACATCATGTGGACAACATGATCATCTCTTCATGGTAATATTATTGCCTAATAGTAGTGGCCCCATTCAGCAGGATAGTTTTTCTTGCCCCACTGCAAAAATGGTTCAGGAATGGTTTGGGAACATGGTGAAGATGATGATGTTGACTTGGCCTCCAGATTACGCAGATCTAACTCTGATCGAGCATCTGTATGTGCTGAACAAGCAAGTTTGATCCATGAAAGCTCCATTTCCAACTTGCGAGACTTAAAATGCTAACATCACGTACCACAGAACACCTTCAGAGGTCTTGTTGCGTCCATGCCTTGATAAGTCAGAGCTGACTTGGTGTCACAAGTGGGACCTACAGTTTATTCGGCATGTAGTTTTAATGTTATGGCTAAATGAGGTATGAATATTTTTATTTTCTTGTCTCCAGTCTGGTCCATAGATCTCTCAAAGAGAAAGGCCTCCATCTTCCTGAAAGTTCTGCAACTCCAAACAACAAAGAAATCAGTAAAACTTAAAGACTGTACAGATGAAGAGAGTGAAGTTCTGAGTTTTCTTCAATGTCTACCCTATATATCCCAGATGAGGTGAATATGTTATTCTCTATTCTTGTCATATTTTGATTTAGATTAAAATCACTTAAGTAGAATGGTGTCTCTTTGGTGTAAACATTATTGAGAACGTGCTTTCTGGTGTATTCGTCTCCGATTTGAATGGTCCTACATCTTCAGTCTTTTCTTGTTTCTGTTTTGTAGATTTGATCCACCTCAGACTCACAGACAATCCCTTCACATGTGGACAGATAAAGTGAAGTTGTTCCTGACAAACCTGTGTCTGCAAGGAGCAATACATCAAAAAGAGACCATTCAAGAAACCGTGGACAAAGTGTCTTCATGTTACTTCAAGACCTACCAAGAGCAGTCTGCTTTCCTCCTGGACCTGTTCTCATGTGTAAAGGACTACGAGACTCAAACAGGCGAGAACGTCCGACCAGCTTTAAAGGCTGTTTACCAGATGCTTCCTGAAGTCTGGTCCATAAACCTGTCAGAAAAAAAGGCTTCACTTTTTCTGGAAGTTCTGAAACTCCAGTCAGTGAAGAAGGCGGTAGAGCTGAGAGGGTGGTCAGAGGAAGAAAGTGAAATGAGGAGCCTTCTACAGTGTCTGCCCTACATCTCTCAGCTCAGGTGACATGTCACAGCCAATTGTGATTGGACAGAAACAATCTGTTGTTGTTGTATCTTTAGGGTTGTGCTTGATGAATGCTTTGCGTTAAATTATTTAATAATCTGTGTAACTATTTACAGCAATCCCTCACTTATCGCAGGTGTTCCATTCCAGACCCACCCGCGAAAAGTGAATTTCCGCGAAGTAGGGACGCTATACTTATTTTAGTAGTTATACATCATTTTAAGTCTTTATAAACCCTCCCCACACTCTTATACATAACCCTTTTTTTCATGCTGTACATGTACCTTTTAAAAACTTCTACAAACCGGATTCCAAAAAAGTTGGGACACTAAACAAATTGTGAATAAAAACTGAATGCAATGATGTGGAGA
>JAOVVF010020115.1:0-13442 GCA_028565595.1 Duopalatinus emarginatus | reverse complement strand
AAAACTTTTAAATTTGTAATACAACCATACTGCGACGTTCCCCAAAGGCTCCTACAATTCAAATTGCAGGAAAACATAAGCCAAAACATGCTACGAACAATTATAATAAAAAATAAATAAATACATAAAAATGTTCCTTGTGAACCATAGGAAAACCAAACAAACCTTTAATAAACATTCCTGTAACCAAAACATAACAATTCCAGAATTGTTAGGCAGCGTCCTGAAGGCTTTCCTGTTGCTGACACTGGAGACTCATTCCAAACTCCTTCACCATATCAACAATTACATGTTTTTCCAGATCTGCTTATCCTTCTATCCGTCTCTCATAGAAATCACTGTGTGAACAATTACTGTATAGAGTAAAAGCCATGGCTCTTGTGACCAGAAGGTTGCTGGTTCAGCAACTGACGAGACATGACTGTCGTGCTCTTGAGCAAAGCACCGAACCTCCATCAGCTCCCCAGGTGTCATGGATAGGGTTTACCCACCACTTCCAACATTTGTGACTGTCCTCTAGTGTGTGCATTCACTAGTGTGTGTATTTCACTACATGGAGGGGTTACACTGGGAGGTCAAATTCCTTTGTGGAAGCACAGTGGGTCAATCACTTCACTTTCACTTTCATGAGCAAACACTCATAACCCAAAATAGAGGAAAATATTAATATTAAAATAAAGCAAAGGTACTCAAACTTCCACTCGCTTCTAAATATACATATTCGGATTCACTAACACATATCATGTCTTGTCACTTGCATTACACACGCCACCTTTCTTGCGAAATATATTTATAAACCTTTACACCTCTGACACGTTCCCGATGCAGGAAGGAAGGCTGAACGTTTTGTTACCATAGTAACATTAAGTAAAGGAGTCAGGAGGAGGAATCTAAAAAGTCACAGCTATTTGATGACAGAATAAAATGACAGGTGAGAGGGAAAAAGGAATGGAGAGGTTGAGGATGTGTGGAGAGGACGCATTAACGTCTCACAGTTCATCAGCTAAGAGTCGGAGCATGAGCACCTTCAGCTTTCACTTTTAATGAACAACATCTAGCATTAAGGGACTAATCTAAAGTAGGACAAAGAGTGAAACATCAGTGTTATATTTCACTTCCATCCATCTGTATTTTTCCAACTTGATCTGAATTCTAGATGTATTTACGGTATATATTATATATACACTGAAGTGCCAGAAAGAAACTGGTACAGATGAGCCTGTGCTAAATACATAACAACGCCTCCTATGCACATCATTGGTTGCGTCCTCTAGTGCGCACATCAAGCGATAGACATCTGTAAAGTCATCTAAAACTGGATCAAGTAACATCGGACTTCAGCGTGAGGACTGTGCAATGTATTTTACAAGATGTGGGCTTCAGGAGCCAGAGCCCAAGCCGACACTGGGGCTTTCCAACACCGCCACTGCATACTGATGTTTGGAAACGAGTTGCCTAATCTGACATCATGTTTCTGTTTCGGGCAGATTGACTGAAAACCCTTAAAGCCGTGGATTCCACACTTCAAAAGGGGACAGATGTTGGCAGATGTTGGTGTCTCCATGACGATAAAGGGTGTCCATCCTTGAAAGTGAAAGTGAATTATTTGTGTACTGTGTTTGCACACAGAGGAATGTGACATCCGCATTTAATCCGTCCATGCAGTGAAACACACACACACACACACACACCTGTGAACACTAGGGGGCAGTGAACACACTTGCCTGAAGCGGGGGGGGGCAGCCCCAAACCACGGCACCCGGGGAGCAGTTGGAGGAGTTAGGTACCTTGCTCAAGCACAGCTCAGTCGTGTCTTGTCATGTGCGCGGATCGAACCCGGATCGAACACAGAAATCCTACACTTCGGTATACAACAGGATTGTGGACCGTTCTGCAGGAAGTTTGGTGTTCGTTGCCTACGGAATATTTCTGCAAGCTTGTGTGGACTTGCGCCGTGGGGGACCTACCAAGTATTAGATTGGTGTACCAGTTTTTCTGGCACTTGAGTGTAAATACATAACTATTAACTTCATCATCATTTTAGAATTTTAGTGGAATCGGTCTTATAATGGAAACAGATTTGCTTTGCTGTGGTATGCACACAGGACTGAATAGGACTGAGTCATGAAGGACGAGCACTCACAGCGGCTAATGCTTAGGAATAAATGCATCATTAAGGTCTATTCAGTGAACTATGTTGTTTTGAAAAGGTCGTTCTGCTTGTCACGACAGGATAAAATTCATTCTGTGAGTACTATAATTTTAAGCTTGTTTTATATATATATATATATATATATATATGTGTGTGTGTGTGTGTGTGTGTGTGTGTGTGTGTGTGTGTGTGTGTGTGTGTGTGTGTGTCTCGAGTCGAACAAGCAGCTGAAGGCTGGTATGTTACAGACAGGCAAAACATCTCAGTGGAGGAAACTCACCACTGGAGACTCATTCCAAAATCCTTCAGCATATCAAAAACTGCACATTTTTTCCTGTTTATCCGTCTGTCGTATAAATTACTGTGCAAGCAATTACTGTATAAAGTAAAAGCCATGGCTCAAGGTTAGGGAACCGCTCTTGTGACCAGATGGTTGTTGGTTCGGTCATCTGTACCGACGAGACACGACTGAAGTGACTGAAGTACCATGGATAGGGTTTACCCACCACTTCTGACGTGTGTGTTGACTGTCCTCTAGTGTGAGCATTTACTAGTGTGTGTTTCACTGCATGGATGTGTTACATTAGGAGGTCAAATTTCTTTGTGTGCAAGCACAGTAGGTCGGTCACTTCACTTTCACTTTCATAAACAAACACTTAGAAATGACCCAAATTAATTATTTAAAAAAATCATTAATTCTGAATGTGTTAATATAATTGTAACGATTAAAATAAAGATATATTTACAACCCCCACCCTTGAATTGGGAGATTGTCTAAAAAACAACAAATAAATAATGTAAAATAAAAATACACATTTAAGATAAACAACCAAATAACTAAAATTTGAATTAAAATGCTAGTGGGAACATACTTGTCATATATAAATACTCATACCAATAAATAAATAAATGAATAAATACATACATACATAAATAAATATATAATAATTCATGAAAAATAATAAGATTAATCTTTAGAATAATCTGATTTGATTATAAAAAAAAGTTTATGCAAAATTTCTGTTAATCCCCCAAATTACAGCTAAAAGTCATAAGCGACCTTCATAGTTATAAAACATAAGTGATTATGAATCAGTTTCACTGTTAGTGCAAATAAAACCAACAACAAGTCCATTAGAGAGGCAACAGCAAGACAACCCCCCAAAAAGGAGAATAATTTTAACAGGTAGTAGTAACAGACAATTACTCTCTCATTATCGCTCCTGACTGATTTTTCCTCGACTTTGTACTTTTTCTAGTGTCCTTATCACCACCACCAGCATGAGGAGCTACCTGCGGCCCATTCAGGTTGTACAGCTAATCCATAAATACATGCCATTGAGAAGAGCTGGACACCAAACCAGCAGATGAACCAGAATCTGCTTCTTTGTGTGAGCAGGAATAGGAAGAGCATTGCCAAAGTCTTGACACAATGACATCCAGTGGGCTCCTGTTGTGCATGTTTCTAACCAAACGGTCAGAAAAAGACTCCATGAGAGCAGTATAAGGATGTGACAGATGTGTTTGGAGACACCATGGTGGATGTTAAACTGCCTACATCATCCAGATGTAGGAAACCCCACGCCACCCCACCCCACCCCACCCTTGTGCGCTCATTATTGAAGAAATGTCGCTAAAGTGCCCTCTAGAGTGACAAAATTGACAAAGTTCTCCATTGGCTGCCTTTTCTTGCAATAAATTATGATAATAATAAAATTAAATGTCCCCTATCGTGCCCGTCCTTGACTGTGTCCTCTCCAGTAGAGAAAATGGCATGCAAAGTGTGTATCTACATTATAGAGAGAATATGGGTACGTTTCCTAATGGAAGCCTCGTCAGTGGAGTGTAACATTATATGTAATGCCCTATAGTTGCCCCCACAATGGGATAAATTTAAACATTCCCTTTTGTAATTAAAAAACTTGTGAAGTGCTGTACTCTCAGATGACCGTCCAAGTGAGAAAACATGACGCAGTGGCCTTGTAACACGCCTCCTGGGACAGGCTTTCCCAAATGTTGGGGCCATGACAGCAGTCTGGGGGTCCAGTCAAATCAATTTGATGAGAAAACACATTTTCGAGGGCCCACTAAGTTAGGTTAATACCTAGATATAATTTTGTATTTAATCTCATATATTGTTGCTACTTATGCTTCTTCTTTTTCGGACAGATTTTCACTGTGTAAATCATCCCACAGTTGACATATCGACAGCTCCAGATTCTTCATAAAAATGTAAACTGTACTGCAAATTAAAAACGATCTGCAAATTCACAAAACTTTCAGCAAAATGAATGAACTGACATCAGGATTGTGTTTCTGTATCACAGACCCAGGGTAAAAGCAGGTAATCAGAGTTAGTGTACATACTGCATGTCGTATCTGGTGTTATTATGATAGATGTGTTTTGTGATTTTGCAGCTCGTTTTTAATTTGCACTTTTTTGAGTTTTCAAGGCAAACATATGTGATGCAATTATATCACACAGTCTATTGTCCATACAGTACAATTGTAATTGATTATAATATAAATATTGATATTTGCCCAACCGTAGATAACGACAGCACAGACAGTGATGGTGGAGATGTTAGAGAGCTGATGGATGCTGGGCAGATCAGAGGATGATGAAGATCTTACAGAACAGTACTCAAATCTTCTAATAATATAATGTTAAATTTAAATAAATCAAGGATAAAAACTATTTTTTATCATAGGTTTTGGTGCACATTGTAGTGTGGCCCCGTGTCGTGCACTAGGTTCCCTTTTTTTTTTTTTACCCCTGCCCTTCAAACAGTCCGAGTCCACCACTGGTCAGGGGGTTGAATGCCTTTCTCAAGAGCACCTGATAACCTCATTATTAGTCGTTTCTTGTCCGTACAGGTGATCCAACCAGCAACTCCATGCTGCTCTTCTTTTGTGCAAATCTTATTAGAAATACAGAAATATAACCTGGATGGGATGCCAGTCTATCACAGTCCACCACGGACACCATGGATACACGCTTTCACCGAGGGGCAATTTATCATAGACAGTCAACATATTGGTGTGTTTTCATTAGGAATCCAGAAACTGAAAATTTATTCAAACTAAAACAGTTTTTATAGGATAAAGTGACGTGATTGAGAAGTGATTAAAATATGTCCTAAAATCCCTGCAGCAAGACATGACTGAAGTGCCCCTGAGCAAGGGACCTAACCCTCACCTCACCTCTCCCTGGGCATCATGAATAGGGCTGCCCACCACTGCCCCCTAGTATCTGTTACATAGTTGGTGGTGTTTCATGTTCTCTGTGAGTACAAGAAATGTGGTCAGTAAGTCACTTCACTTCACTAATGCACCAAAAATTCACATCTTCCTGTCCCTTGAAAATGTGAGAAAAAAAAAAAAAAAAACACCTTTCAGGTTTAAGGCTGATGTGATTAATACGGCTCGTGTTCGAACCTTTTCTTATGACTGTAATTACAGGAAATCCTGCCTGTGTTAATACCTCTCGCTCTCACTGTCTGCTGCCTTCAGTTCTCACATTTCACATTCTCATCTTTATATTTCTGCTTCTGATCTCTCACCTCTGGCATGCCGTGGTTCAGCCTTGGATATCGAAACTCTGCTACAATTGAAATTGTTTTGACATCTTTTGGCCGCGAGGTCTCCCTCAGGCCTGAGGAGTACAGTGGCTCCATTGAAGTCTGCTCGCTGAAGTAATGAACTAAAATAGTGCAAATGGAATGAGAGACGGGTGGGGAGTGCATTGTAACTACAGAGAGATTCGGAGGCAGAAAATAGAGCTGATAAGCTCAGCAATTGTTGCGGTGAAAAGAAATAATGACAGCTGGAGCATGGGGAAATCACAAGGAGCTGCATTCCTAGACAGTCATGCAGAGGAGGGGCTACGGCACACACACTGACCTTTGTAGTTATCAGAGACGGAGGGTACTGTAGTCATTAAAATCCTATTTGCATACATGGTGAGGTCATTGTCTGGTAAGTGGATATTCTGAGTAGTGAATAAATTTGGGCTCAAATTCACTATCATGCTGTAGACAATTACAGCAACACCAGATCAGAGCATCGCACTGCCTCTGCAGACTCCAAATCCAGAGGGCATGTATTGTATATATGTTCTGGCAAGTCAGTGTAGGTGGGATTGGTTTTGCACAAAGCCAAGTGTTATCCACAATTAAACATCAATTAACATCATCATCAGCATCGTTGTCATTATTATTAATGATGTTGTCAACTGCGTCATCATCATCCTCATCATCATTAATGCTATTATTGACATCCTCATCATCAATGTGGTTGTCATTGTCGTCGTCATCATCACAATCATCAATGTCATCATTGTCATCATTGTCATCATCATTATTGTTCGCCATTGTCTTCATAATCTTCATCATCACTGTCATCATTGTTACCATCATCACTGACATCATCGTCATCATCACTACCTTCATCATCATTGTCATCATCATTATTATTGTCCTTATCATAACGATGAGGAAGACAACAGTCGTCTTCATCATCATCATCGTTGCTGTCTTGTTGTCATTGTCGTCACCATCGTCATTGTCGTTATCATAGTCATTATTGTTGTCATTGGCTTTGCCATCATCAGTTTTATTGACAGTGACGAACGATGATGCATGACAATGATGAAGACCACAGCATCATCGTAACAATGTGAAGACAACAGTCACCATCATCATAACCACCATCATCACTGTCATTACTGTCATCATCATAATCATCGACATCGCCGTCATCACAGTCATCTTCATCATGACAGTGTGAGGACAACAATTGTGTTTATTTATTTATTTTTATCATGTTTTATCACTGAAAACCGTTTAACCGTTCAATAAAAATGCATTAACAAATCTTAGATAATAAGTAACAGGGTTAAAATAAATTGAAAAATATATAAAATGTGATTAAATAGCATCCATGCTAATGCCACCAAGACATTACAGACATTCTTATAATTTATTATAATGCTTTATTCTTTCCTCTAATAATAATTGAATTGCGATCTATTTGGTGAAAAGTGACGTCACCAGTCAGCATCACTGAAGATACTGAAGAACATTCGGATGTTGCTTCGTGATGTTGTGGAATCTTTCACATATTTCTAGGAGTGAATGAATTAAAGTGTAGTACATCTTTCATAACCTTTCATAACCTTCAACTGATGATTTATAGAACAGCCTGTTTTATGTATTAGACATTAAATACATTTGATACATTAATACAAACATAATATAGGAAATTTCTTGTCTACACTTAAAGTAGATAAAAATTGTGTTTTCTTAGTGCTGTAGATTTTTATTGATTTAAATATTCGTCTTGAACGTGCATGTGGGTCATCGTAAACGACACTTCAACTGTGTCTTTCATAAACGTAATGTCAGTGAAAAAAAAACAAAACGACAGCCTGAATGTGGAGACACAGCGGGTCTGTTTTAAAACCTAGTGAGCTGCCTTGCTGCCTAAGTAGAGAGGATTTTAACAGACACTGAATTTTAGGAGGCACTTTATTGAGATCATTGAGAGGCTCTGGTTAAACAGTGACTGGTTAGACAGAGTTAGCCTGAGCCATTCAAAACAATGGGCTGAGGTGACACAATCCATTAGCGTGCCAGCTAACATCTCGCTCTGTGGACCAAAAATGGCTACTTTGTCCCTGACAAACCCAAAACTGCAAATAAAATTTTGAGTTGTACAGCTTTATAAAAGTCAACTTAAGAATTCTGACCAACTAGGATGACGTTAATGCTGTCTATGTAGCGAGCTGACCACGTTTTGAGACAGACCCACTGACGTGCCAGAAAAACTGGTACGGATGAACCGATAGAAAATACACAGGCTGGTGGTGGCTCCATAACAGTATGGGGTTAGTTTAGCCGATATTCCGTTGGACCCCTGGTACATCTACAAACGTCTCTGACAGATGAACACCGCATGTGTCTACCATTGGGCGAGTTATACCAGTTCATGTCCTGTATTCATTCTGTTGGATTTGTCCTCTTCTAACAGGACAATGCGCCAGACAGACATCTAGAGACACCAGATTATGGTTAGAGGAGCATGTTTACGTTAGGGCGAAAATGCAAAGCAGACACAAGACACAGAACTCACCTTACCTTTGATCTTAATGTTGGTCCGTGAAACGTTGTAACGAGGTTTTCTAAAAGTTTTCTGTACTGCAGTGGTTCTCAGAACATTCACTGTGTCACTGTCAGCGACTGACTGAATGTAGGTGGTGTTTTAAAAGAAAAAAAGGAAAAAAAAAAGGTAGTATGGGAGGTAATGCATGGCGTGTGATATTATATACTGTAACGTTCTGCGTCCCACGTTAACTGATGGACCTCTTTGTTGAAACTGACGGAGGGTAATAACAGGGCCGGAGGTAATAGATATAACAAATAAGTCACACCGTTTCCCCATTACTATAGTATTAAGGTTCAGAAAGAAAAATGGGTCTCATATTTGTTTTCAACCTGCTACAAGTTAAAAAGGTTTGTTCCTACACAGTTCCTCGGGCTGCTGTCTGTTCTGATGATCCACTACTTATAGCTGAAAATGAGGAAAAACTGGAAACCTGATTACTTGCAGCAGTAGAAGAGCTATAGTTACTAACACGGTCCCATAAAGTACGTACACAGACACAAGAGCACTTTTTGATCCTTATAAAACATCTGCACTTCCTTTTAGAAACATCTGCTCGGTTCGGAAATGAGCCGACGTACCTGATGGTGGTCATTTCTGGAAGGTTTCATTGCCTTTCTTTGTGTTTGTCTGGAGCTGCAGGTGTTTTCCCACAGTAGCGATTTTACCCTCTCATCAAGCACGGCTTAAACATGCGTCTCGCGGTAATCTGCAGTGAAGCATCTGTGGCATGAAATAATCATTAGTTTTAAATCCGCGCCAGCAGTTTCTCGAGATGGCAGCGAGTGCACAGGCGTGGACGTGTTGCAGGAACTGAAAGGCTTCGAGAGAGATTAGGCCAGAGAGTCGTGACTTGGAGGGATATATAGAGATATAAAGACAGAGCAATAAATCAGACAAGTGCACAAGGGGGTCATAACTCATGCACTGCTAATCCAGTCCTCTACTCTCACCAAGTCCACCCGAACTGCTGACAGGACAGAATTCCTGGTGATCGATGAAACATCACTGCATACTAAAGCTATAGGTTCAGGCAGATTTTTCACCTGGGAATAATGATAAGAGTTATAACAGAGTAGCATAAAACTGGAGTACGGTTTTTATCACCTAATGTTTTCACATGCAAATTGTACTGTATATACGGTTTAATATATTTTATAATGCAGCGTGTTTGAATTCTCGAATCTGATTGGTCAGACGCTGGTGATTAACTTTTCTAGAGCAGCAAATATGACCATTCGTATCCTTGAAATCTAACAGTATGTTATCGTTTCTTTAGCAACGATGCTAAACATGCTATCATTTCTTTAGCATCTCCCTGGCCGGATAACCAGGTTCCTTACTTTGTGGAGTTTGGATGTTCTCCACATGTCTGTCTGGGGTTCCTCAGGAAGCTCCTCTTTCCTTATACAGTCCTGCAAGACATGCAGACAGACAAACTAGAGATACTAAATTGAACAACGCTAGCATGTCCGGCTTCGAAGTAGAACTGAAGTTCCCTCTAATCATGGCACCTAATCACCCAACTGGTCCCTTCGTGTCGAGGATACGGTTGCCCCTTACTTTGGGCAAGTGTGTGTGTGTGTGTGTGTGTGTGTGTGTGTGTGTGTGTGTGTGTGTGTGTGTGTTTGATTGCAGATCCTCTGTGTGCAAGCAGAGTAGGCCAGTCATTTCACTTTCACTTTCTTTTAAAGTTGCCCCTAGGTTAGGGTGGACACTTTCATAACCCTAAAAAGAAGGACATCACACCACCAAAAGGAAGACATGACACCAGAATATTTTGGGGGGGAAAATAACACAGCATGATATACTTTAGAAAGTTCATCAGCAGATATTTTGTGCTTCACTGGTGACCATGTAGTACAAAAAAAAGGATGTCGCAGATGATGTACCTGCCGTCCGGACGTTTTGTTCGTGCTTGTCTGTATCAGCATGGTGTTCAATAGCACCACCATGTCTACATCCTGTCAGCATTGGTGCTTTTCTGCAGTTAGCTGGTTGGTGAGTAATAAGATCACATGGCGATGTAATCCAATAAATTTAATTCATTTGTTTCAACATTTTCGGGAACCAATGACATGCAAAAAAAACGAAAAAATGTCACATGCAGCCTTAGCTGTACTCTAAAAGGAGGTCTAATAGGTAATAGCACAGGGAGCAGAAAAACCGGACTGTCACCCTACCCTACCCTAGGTGCGAGTGTATTTGTTTAAATGTGTCTGTTGTGTAATGTCCTGTCCTTCCACCTAATGAAGGCTAGGAGAAACTCCAGAACCCCATGACCAAGTACTAGGATAAGAGGGTTAGATGACATGATGGGGGGTTTTAAGTGATGTTGATTAATATTTCTGAATTAAGAAGGAGTCTCCAGTATCAGCAGAATTAACTTTAGGTCTTCAACAACAGGAAGACTTCGGTAACAAGCTGTGTTTTGCTGTGAAAGTGAAGAAATTAGAAGTAGTTTATAGGTAATATGATGTATAAAAATAATTGTTAGTAAATTGCTGAGGTGTAAGAGGAACTTCAGGAACTTCTAACTTCAGGATAGTAACAGTAACTGCACCTGGCCATTAGCCTTTCATCATTAATATTCCTATATAACAGCACAACACACTCCAAGTCTCATATTTCTTTGACAGAAATAATAATACATACAACTCTTATAACAGTGGGTGGACTGTAACTTTGCTTTGGCAATGTAAGAAATAATTTTAAGAAAAAAAAGCAAAAGGCATAACATACAACATGCAAAAACTAGAAGACAAATATCTATGTGATATAAGCCGTCATTTAGTGATTACTGATGATACTAGCATGATATTCTTATATGATTTGGTGTCATAGCAAAGGGCAGCTTGACAGAAATATAACATCTGGATATAAACCAGTATTATTCTTACTGTCTAAGTTGGAGACGAGAGTAGAAACATGAGAAAGAAACCAGGCTTGTTTTGGGGACACCAGACACCAGTAATGTGATCGTAATCAATCCCTTCTATAATTATGTGCTATATAGCAAACTGGTTCAAATGTATATCCAGGAAATTCATTCCAGTTTGAAGTCTGTTCACTGATGGACGTTTGACTATGAAGTGTTAAACAGTTTATAGACCAATCAAAGCCCAAAGCCACATTCAGAGCTGTTAAAATGTATCTCTAGTCTATAATCCTGATGATCTTTAGACTGTCCATGTGGGTTCATCCTCAGCAGCAGTGAGTCATGTTCAGTTGATAAGACTTCAAACAGAAGTCGGGGGTCAGGGTTGGTCCAGACGGCAGACGGAATCAGGATCACTTGTATCTCCTGGTGTCTGGGCTGAGAGAGAGAAAGACAGGAAGGTGTGAAAGGGAAAAGAAAGGGTGAGGGAGAAAAGATCATAGATTATTAGGTAGTCTTTATGGCATGGTTATGTTGGTCTTATGATTTGGGGTTCAATAGGTTTTGTTGGTTCTTTGGTTTTCGTTATTGGGGCCAGCTATGGTCATGTGGTTAGGGAACCAGTCATGTGAATGGAAGGTCCTGGGTTCAGTCTCAGTAACAGAAAATATATGACTGAAGTGCCTTTGAGCAAGACACCTAACCCCCCAACTGCGGGAGCCGGGGTTTGGGGCTGCCCCCCGCTGTGGGCAAGTGTGTTCACTGCCCCCAAGTGTTTACTAGTGTGTGTGTGTGTGTGTGTGTGTGTGTTTCACTGTAAGGATGGGTTAAATACGGAGATCACATTCCTCTGTGTACAAGCTCTTTCAATTTTGGACTGTTCTCGTCTTTCTTATAGTAGGAACCTTCTCTAGTTGAAAAAATGGTTACTTTCTTTAAATATGCAAACCAAAGAACCGTCCATGAACCCATTACTATAATAATATACAGTTTCATCACTGCCAATATCCAGGTTTATCTAGAAATTATATCACTGCGCTGCAGTTTCTCTGTGGTGCTTTTCTCATTCAGTATTGTATGCAATGTACATTCTGAGAAATGCCAAAAAAAAAAAAAAAAGATTTACTAGCAGACTTTCATGACATTATAAATCTACATATCAGATCACTGTCACACTTCATTACGTGTGACAGCGGGCATTATAGGCATTTTATCACAGATAAAGCACAGCGCTTGCATAGCAAGTATATAAATAGGATTTTCTCATAATAAACAGGCTTAGATCTAACAAAGTGTGCATGATTTATTCATGAAATTCACTCGATAGTCCACAGTCTATAAAAATTGCTGTCACTTATTGCATAGCTTATCAGTCAATAAAAGCCCATCACATATGCAGAGTTGTGGTATAGGTTCAGAATGTGCACATGGTGAACTGCAGAGACAGCTGATTAAAATAAGCAATGCTTAATTGCATAAAGCAAATAAAAGTTTTAGACAGGTGAAGGGATAGTCTGTAACCTTGAGCACACTCACACTCAAGCTTTTCGGATCATTTCTGTAAAATAGATATGCTGTGGGACGCAAAGCCGATTATACACTCACAAATTATTTATACTGAATCTCAGGAATTCATAACAATACATGCAGTGCAGTGACTTCTAAACAGGACAACAGCTTAAATATTTGATAGAGCTCGGAGCATTACAAGATCTACCACTAGAGGGAGCTGGAGCAATGAGCTGTGAATTTTAAATCAATTATATTTTTAAAAATAAAGATAAAGGCAATAAAATTCAATAAAATGCGTTAATGTAATAAAAATGTTATAATAAATTAGCAATAATGTATAATAAAAAATAAGACATATAAAAATAAATAAATTTGAACTAATGAGCTAAGAAATAAGTAATTATACATATGGTTATTCAAATCATATCAAGTACAAGAAATATTATATTAATAATTGATAATTATAAATATGTATAAAAAATAAATGATATTTAAATCATTTCAGAAGTATAAAAAACAACTTCTTTTGTTATTCACACAAAGATAATTATTTAAGGTAATTAAAAATAAAAAAATAATTATTTTAATATAAAATAAATATAAGTAATTGAAATATATATAGTATAAATATGTATAAATCATAACAATAAACATAGCTAAAGACTATAAAATTATAAAAATTACAAAAATATGTTTTAAAGACCTATATATATATATATATATAATTGTAGGCTTCAT
>JAOVVF010019900.1:0-13453 GCA_028565595.1 Duopalatinus emarginatus | reverse complement strand
CTCTCATCTCCACTGTTTTCGCTGTGTTCAGCTCCAGGTTGTTCTGGTTGCTCCAGAGGACCACCTGCTCAACAGCTTGCCTGTAAGCAGACTCATCACTGTCCCGGATGAGACCAATGATTGTCATATTGTCTGCAAACTTCGGGAGTTGGACTGAGGGGTCTGAGGAGGTACACTCGTTTGTGTACAGTGAGAAGAGCAGTGGGGAGAGAACACAGCTTTGTGGAGCTCCTATGCTGATGGTCCTGGTGATGGCAGGTGATCTCACCTGCTGCTCTCTGCTAGTGAGGAAGTTTGTGATCCACTGGCAGGTGGAGGCTGGCACACTGAGGTGGGTCAGTTTGGTGTGTAGATGTCCGGGGATGATCTGGGCCTGGTGCTTTCCTCACTCTTTGTTTTTTGAAGAGTCGGTGCACATCTACTTCACAGATCTTCAGGGTGGGATGGATAGGTGGTTGAGAGTCAGGAGGGTGTGAATTGGTGCTGTATTGTTGTGTGGAGCTGAGCTTTTCAAACCTACAGTATAGCTAGTAAACCAGGTATAGGTACTTTTGGCAGTGTGGGCAGGTGCCAGGTCCTGCTGAAAATAAAATCAGCTTCTTCATAAAGCTTGTCAGCAGAGGGAAACATGAAATGCTCTAAAATTTCCTAGTAGACGGCTGCACTGACTTTGGACTTGATATAATACAGTGGACCAACACCAGCAGATGACATCCCAACCATCACTGACTTTGGAAATTTCACACTGGACCTCAAGCAGCTTGGATTCTGTGCCTATCCACTCTTACTCCAGACTCTGGGACCTTGATTTCCAAATGAAATGCAAAGTATTCCAGTTTGTTTTCTCCTTAGCCTGGATAAGACACTCTGGGATATGAGCAGTTTAACACAAGGAATGCAACCCATGGTCCTGAATGCATTTGTCATTTGCCTCTTAAAGCACTGACTCCAGCCACAGTTCACTCCTTGTGAATCTCCACCACATTCTTGAATAGCCTTTTCTTGACAATCCTTTCAAGGGTATGGTTATCCCTGTTGCTTGTGCATGTTTTTTTCCACCACACTTATTTTTAATATGCTTTGATACACCACTTTGTGAACAGCCAGTTTCTTTAGCAATGACAGTTTGTGGTTTACACTTCTTGTGGGGGTTGTCAGTGAATGTATTCTTCTCGGCCAAGAGTGGATGGTTCCAGTTCTTTGATCCAGCATCCACACAATGCCAGGCTGAAAGTGGACTATTCAATTTGCCAGCTCAAGGTTTCACATGATCCAGGGCCCGCCGGGCATGCCTCAGCTACAACCCCGTTCCCTATCCAAGAGGAGCTTCACCTTAGAATTATTTGGATGGGGGATAATACCACCTGAGCTGTGTTTCCGGGCTGATTATACGGACTATTTAAGCCCTGTGTTTCAGCCTGCACAATGCGGCAGATTGAATGATTAAATCATATAAATTTATTTCCGCTGACCTTTTTATCCTTTTGATCATGCTATGGTGGTTATGCTCAGTTTTATTTTCAGTTTGTTACGGTAATCTTTCGGTTTGTGCTTATGTTTATTTTTGCATGTGTCTTTTGTTTTTATTTATTAAATGTCACTGCCCTGGATGTGCATCCTACCCTTTCTGCATTTCCTCCACACAATCCCTTGCACCGCCGTGTGCCAATATGAATAAGGTTCATTAAATAATAGCAAAAATTAGTAAAATTAACTGTATGGTGAACTGAGCAGCATTCCTAATTGGCGGAGATATGTGAGGTAGACACTGAATCTAACTTTTAAATAACAACATGTAAATACCAACCAGCATCAATCCTGCATATAAACACTGCAACATGCAATGTTGCTTATGTGCCCACACTGTATGTCAAGTGGTGTGTTGAAAATGGTTTGTTGGTTTGTTGTTTAATTATTGGAAAGTCATTAAAAATTCTAAATTCTAAAGTGTTATGAATCCCCCGGGAGAAAGACCCAAATGCGGCGTGCTGACCTGGAACCTGGGCTGGCACGAATAAACAGACTGCGAGAGTATAGGGGTGCTTGGGTGTACTGGTAGTGACTGGTTGACTAGGTGGGTTCCCTATGGTGGTGGCTTTGGAATATCACACAAACAGCAAAATTGGACTGTCTGACTGTAATTGACAAGTTCTGCACAGCAAGTTGGGAATAATTCAGCATGATGTCATAATTAAGCAGTTTCATGGAGCTTTGGTAATCCTTGATAAACTTCTACATTCAAGTTCCTGGAGAACTTACAACTGCTTTATGGCCTATGGTCACTCTGGGGTCAGTCCAAACACAGCCTTCTCTCTTATCTCAATTCGATGTGTGGCTCGAGGTAATCCAGTTTGCAATCATATTTCAAAATGAGAAAGATGCCATTATAAGTGAATGTGATAGTGATGGGTCAGATATGGACTATCAGGGGGAGATGAGCTATTTGCCAGTCAGGATTTTAAATGCACACGCTGAACTGTTGGAGACACCAGCCCTCCATTACCATATGTCACCACTAAACATGAAGAGTACACGGCCTCTATGAGACGTACCAGGCAACCACAAGAGCCAAACTTTTCTTTACCATTATCTACTGTTGAAGAGCCAAGCTCCTCTAGTTACCAAAAAGATAAGACCAAAGAACCTCATAAGTCTTTATGGTCACCAGAATGGCCAGTCTAAAGAGACCTTCAAGATATCCTAGCCACCAGAGAAACAAGTCTAAAGATCCTCTGAATGCGACAATGACCAGTCTGAGGAAGCAAGTCCAATAAAACTTCAAGGTCCTCTACCTGCCAGAATCGTGGATCTGTCAAACCTTCTAGTGGGTCCACTAGCCACCAGCCAGAGGGGCTAAGGGCACAGCCTGAGGTGGTTAAATGATCAAAGAGGCCGACTACTGTTAGGCCACAATCCCTTATACAAAAGTTTGGCAGAAACCTCTGAACCACCGAAGGAGGTCCCTACTGGCCACTACTGTTCAAGATCAAGCAAGATATGACCAAGTCTCTCACTGGCCAGTTATCAGTTCTTGAGATGTCATCTTTGTGATAATCACACCAACTATGCATGTGAGAAATGTAGCACTTCACTACATATTGAGTGTTTCAAGACATACCATAAGAAGTAGAAATGAAGGTAAAAGTGAATATAAAAGTATGCTAGGGCCAATAAATAAAGAATATAGGAGGTTTTTTTTGAGAAAGAAGTTCAGTTGAGAACTTGACTTGACTGTAATGTACATTTTGTAGTCAATGTTGCACTAAAATGTTATAGCAGCATTGCAATATAACACTAAAGTACAATTTAAAATGTTTTCTTTTAGTTACAAATAAATGTTTCAATAGGCTACATGTTATGTCAAAGTAATGCTGTTGCAAGTTGTATTTAAAGTAAATAAATAATGTTAACATATTTTGATCATATTTTGCCATTGGTCTGTGTTCATATCAATGTGGAAAGTCCGTGATCAAGTATTCTGTTTCAGTGATTGCTGTCAGAATGCCCTAATATTAACCCAAAAAAACAATTTGAGCAACCTTTAATTGAGAATATGCATATTATCCCATCAATCACAACTGTGACTGATAACTGAAAAAAAAAATCATCTACTTTTCAATTTTTTTTATAATGCTTGGTTATTTCAAAGGGTTGCTAATAACACATTATTTGCATATTTGCATGTTTGGGAAAACTTTGGGCTTTAATGCTTTAATGAAAATCATTGCTGCTATTTAAACACAATTGATAGAAATGGCACAAATATTCATCCAGCGAACAAGTTGTCTCCTCTGTTGAAAATAAGCAGATAATCTGCTAATGAGTTTGGGTTGGTTAACTGCCTTTGCAGGGTCATTTTCTCAGCATTTTACACTTTCTATACTAAAAGTAACTTGATGGAATTGCTAAGTTTAAATGTTATCGGGAAACTAAATTTAACACTCTAAATCAGAGAATATGTATTCATACAATAATTTTTAGTAAGAAGTGAAAGCAAGTTAATAACCCAAACGTAATTATGAGGGTATTCTGGCAAAACAGATTTAAAACAGAAGGTAAGACCATACTAGCATTTAAAGAAATACAAAAAGGCTAAAGTTCCTCCCTACAGGTTATACAAATGATAGTACTAAAGGTTCGGTTTTCTAGTTTTGTTAAAAAGCTCAAATCAATGACTTTAGTCATTAGGTCACTAGTGAATAGTATATGTATGTATGACAAAAGGGAAAGGACATGAAATAAGCCAAAAGGTGAAATTTGTGCAAATTCATATGTTTGAATCATGTAATTGAAACACATGTATCTATATTTTCTTCTGGAACATGTTGTAACTATGCTCTCTGTGATCCCTCATGGAAGACATTACAAAGGGGATTTTAGCTTGAATTTGGACACTGACATGGGCAATGACAGTGTGACCTGGAGGGTTGTGACAGGGAGACTTGTCAGAAAAATATTCACCTCCTATATCTGGCAGAGCTTTGTCTGCATCCTGGGCAAGGCTGGGGACGTTGCATCAAAATAGGCCACGTGGCATGCCTTTATTGTTGAGGGGGCAGACCAGAGCTGTGGCCACAGTGTTGTTGGTGGCAGTCCCTGAACCCGGTGGTAGACATATTGGGTAAGATAGGGTATCCAGATAAGCTTCAGAAAACCAGAACCCTGACAGACTGAGCAGATAAGATAACGACTGTCTGACTCTCTGACTGACTGTCACTGCCGTTTATTAGCTGCATGATGTCCACTATTTTGTTCAAGGTCCTCCTTCTGCTGTACTGGGGGTACTAATATCCTCTATCTTTTGGTAATTAACCAACTGCTGGATGTTAACTGAGTTATTTCAGCCACTTCTTGATGATTAAAGGTAAATTAAGGGCCCTGTCCTCTTTCCGTCTGGTATTTGTTTTTTCCCTCAAGCCTTTCAGTAAAGTCTCCTTCCTTAATTCTTACATACAAACCTGAAAAGATGTCCCCTTACCCCAATCTGGCTGCATCCAAGTTAATTAATTTAAGAAACTTGAAGTTGCAGTCATGCATGGATGAACAGAATAAGCTTGGGATCTTTAAAAAAATTTTATACCTGGTCATTTATTTATTGAGGAAAATTATCAAATATTAAATATTTGTGAGTAGCAAAAGTATGTGAACCTCTAGAATTGGCAGTTAATTGGGAGGTGAAATTGGACTCAGGTGTTTTCAATCAATGGGATGCCAATCAGGTGTGAGTGGGCACCCTGTTTTATTTAAAAAACAGGGATCTATCAAAGTCTGCTGTTTACAACATGTTTGTGGAAATGTATAATGGCATGAACAAAGGTGATTTCTGAGGACCTCAGAAAAAGTGTTGTTAATGCTCATCAGTCTGGAAGGTTACAAAACCATCTTGAAAGAGTTCACCAATCCACAGTTACTGTGTGTACAAATGGAGGAAATTTAAGACCATTGTTACCCTCCCCAGGAGTGGTCGGCCAACAAAGATCACTCTAAGAGCAAGGCATATAATAGTCGGTGAGGTCACAAGGACCCCAGGGTAACTACTTCTAATATCAGAGAATTCTAAAGAAAAATGTCAGGACATCTGTCCATGAATTGAATCTCAAGAGAAGGTGGGTCAGAAGCAAGACAATAACCCTAAGCACACTAGTCATTCTACCAAAGAATAGTAAAAGAAGAATAAAGTTAATGTTTTGGAATGGCCAAGACAAAGTTCTGACCATAATCCAATCAAAAGGTTGTGGAAGGAACTGAAGCAAGCAGTTAATGTAAGGAAAACCACCAACATTGCAGAGTAGAAGCTGTCCTGTTCTGTAAACTTTTGTTTATAATCACACTTTCTGTCACCCAAATGAGGATGGGTTCCCTTATGAGTCTGGTTCCTCTCAAGGTTTCTTCGTTCTGACATCTCAGGGAGTTTTTCCTTGCCACTGCTGCCCCCGGCTTGCTCATCAGGGATAGAATTTCAAAAAATTCTATAAATGTATAACCCTTTTCATTATTTCTGTAAAGCTGCTTTGGAACAATGTCCATTGTTAAAAGCGCTATACAAATAAAATTGAATTGAACTAAATTGAACTTCAACTGGGACCATGTGCTTTGGTCAGATGAGACCAAGATAGAGCTTTTTGGCCACAAAAAATGTAAGTGGCTCTGGCGTAACACAAAAGATAAGTATGCAGAAAAGCACATCATGCCCTCTGTAAAGTAACGAGGAGGATTGGTGATGCTGTGGTCCTGTTTCTCTTTCAAAGGCCACAGGAACCTGGCAAGATGAACTCAAAATTTGGAAAGCTGAAGATGGGTTATCACTGGATCTTTCTGCAAGATAATTACCCTAAACTTGTGGCCAACACACCTTAAACATTTACACAAAAAATGGTTTACCAGACACAAGATCAGGTTCCTCGTATGGCCATCTCAGTCCCCAGATCTCAACCCCGTTGAAAACCTGCAGGGTGAGCTGAAGAGGAGAGTGCATAGGAATGGGCCCAGGACAATTTAGAGAGATTGTGCAAAGAGGAATGATCGAATATCCCTCTCTTTGTATTCTCCTATCTTGTGAAATGTTATAGAAGCAGATTAAGTGCTGTCTTGTTGGCAAAAGGAGGTTGAACAAAGTATTCGTTAGGGGTGCCAATAATTGCGGCACATATGATTTCAATTATTTCTTAATGTTAGATTTTCCCCACTGAATAAGTGCACTTAAATTAAAGGTTGGATTTTTCTCATTTTTGGCACTGTTGTCCTATATTATTTAGAAAAAATATGAACATTAAAAACTGATGAATACATCCTATCTAGGGGTGCCAGAGAGAGCAGCAGAATGTCCTCATCCTGGGGGTTTAGCAGACAAATCGCATGTGTCAATATCACACATGATGCTTCTTAACCAATTAGATGTGTGTATTATGATGAGCACAGTAGGCTGAGTCACACAAACATGCAGAAGATTGGAGTTGAGAAACAGTGGTGTGAATAAAGTATGTCAGAGAAAAGCTCAATGACATGGCGTGCTCTAAACAGAGAAAGAGTGAAAACGGAGCTTCACCAAGAATGTTCACAAGGACAGTTTAAAACCAACATGTCTTGTGTTCGTAGACCGACTCAAATCTGATCTCGGAGCACAGAAAGTAATCATACCTTCTCAAGTCTAAACACACAGAAAACCCAATTTATTTATGATTCATCCACTTCATTGTGACAACTCACTATAAATATTGCTAAAATATAACATTTTAATTGTTCTGTAATTTGACCTGATATTTAGTTGTTGAGAACATAAAATGTTGATATAACTCTAGGCTACTTTAACATATAGGATATCGTTTTGAATCATGGCAAGTTAGACATTATGATGTTCCGGACCTTAGCTTAAGGAAAACCGGACCTTGCTGAAAATTAATTAAAGACCCCTGACCTAGACTGTAAATAACTCTGCTATGTTAATTCAACTACAGAATAGCAGCAACTGAAAAAATACATAATGCCAGAAAAACAAAGCCCATTGCATTATGGACACCAGTTTCATTTACAGTCTCTCATAGTTTTTCTGGCACTTCAGTGTATATTGCAGTTAAGAACTGCCAGAACTGACAAATGTGATTCAATCTGCTGCTAAACAAGTGTACCCTATTTACATTAATTAAGTGAGGACATCTCTAGTTGCAAACCTGGAGCCGTTTACCAGGAAGTTTTAGAGCACTTCATGCTTCCTGCTGCTGACCAACTTTATGGAGATGCAGATTTTATTTTCCAACAGGACTTGGCACCTGCACACAGTGCCAAAGCTACCAGTACCTGGCTTAAGGACCATCGTATCCCTGTATTTAATTGGCCAGCAAACTCACCTGACCTTAACCCCATAAAAAAATCTATGGGGTATTGTGAAGAGGAAGATGTGATACGCCAGACCCAACAATGCAGATCACTATCAGAGCAACCTGGGGTCTAATAACACCTGAGCAGTGCCACGACTCCATGTCACGCTGCATCACTGCAGTAATTCAGGCAAAAGGAGCCCCAACTAAGTATTAAGTGTTGTGCATGCTCATAATTTTCAGTTGGCCAGCATTTGTAAAAATCATTTTTTTTTTTTTTTGTATTGGTCTAAAGTAATATTCTAATTTTCTGAGATACTGAATTTGGGGTTTTCATTAGTTCTTAGTTATAAACATCAAATTAAAAGAAATATTTCAGTCTGTGTGTAATGAATGAGTATAATATACAAGTTTTACTTTTTAAATAGAATTGCTAAAAGAAATCAACTTTTTCATGATATTCTATTTTTATGACCAGCACCTGTATATTTGTTGCAAGAACTCACCTCAAGATGCCTTTTACAATCTTTACTGGGTAATGCTGCAAGCACTATGGCAAACAGTACAGCAGGCCAGACTCTCATTGTTTTTCAGTTTAATCAAACATAGGTACACTTTCGAGTAGTCAGAAGAGGAATGAGTTTTACATTGCCTCTTTTTAGAAGGCCCTGCCTCCGTTTTATCTGCCTCTGCCATGATGCTCCTTCTCTCACTCACATGCCGTCCAGGAGAGAAAAAAACACTGCCTGCCCACAGTAAAAACTGATTGGCTGACTGACAGATTCTTTGCAGAGAACAGGCCAGCCAGGTCTGTAAGAGTGTTTACATTTGTTTACATTTAATAATATCCACACAGTATATTGCACAATAGTCTTGCACGTGTTTTTGTGCACGTACACTTTGTTGTATTATGTAGGTTTGTTGATCTATGTAGCACCTTGGTCATGAAAAAGACTTGTTTCATTTCACTGTGTAACATATATATTTTATGTGGTTAAAAGGACAATAAAATCCAATTGACAAATGCTTTGCACTAGGTAGAGAAGGCAAAAAGAACACTTTTTCGTTTCTCCCATTTAAACATTTCCTTTTCCCAAATATTTATATCCTCATGTGCACAAATAGAAAATACCTCAACTTCTTCAGATTGGTGGTGAAGATCACATGGTGGCATGAGAGCATGTGGTCGTGGTAAAAGCCAGTATGCCAACATGACAGTCAGAGCAATAAGCCCAAACAGTGCAGCAGTGGGTGTTGAGCAGATCAAATGAAACAGCTTTTCCAGCTCGGATGGCCACGAGCTGAGCACCAACTCTTGTACCTGCATCTTCTCAAATAACGTAGTGCTCAGCTCTGAAAGGAGAGGGAAAGAAAGAGAAGCAGAAAGAGAATTAAAGTAGGCATTCAGGACCTAAACATATGTTCTTTGAGTTTGTTTTACAATTACATTTACGCCATTTGGCTGACAGTCTTATCCAGAGTCTTGCCCAAGGACCCTTATTGGTGTAGCACAGACTGGCTGCCCAGACCCGGAATCGAACCCAGGTTTCTCACATGGGAGCCAATGATGTTACCACTGTACCACACCAACCACCATGTAGAATGCTATATGTCCTTTTGGCTCCATTCAGACCAATTTATATATTTACATGAGAAATACTACAGGAAAAGATGATAATCCAGACCTAATATCTGGGTCAAACAGAAAATACAGGTTAGATTAGTAGTAGCAATGTGTCTGATACTCTTTATTTGGCTCAGTATTACCCTTATTATTTACCCCAGATGTTATTTTGTAACTGAAGTGCCTTACATGATCCAGTAACAGACTTATAGTTCAAGACCTGAAATCTTTATTCCACAAAGGCCAATATTACCATGACCTTCATCTAACACACTGTTGTCCTAGTTCTAAACAGTGGGGATAGGTGGTCTTTGAACTGCTGGTCTCACACTCAGTATGTTGACTACATTACTGAGACCTGCATCACTCCAAATGACCATTTCATGATGTTACTGTTACCTCTTTAGTCAATCTTCAAACTACTATTATACCCCTAATAAACGTCACTGAAAAACTGGACAACCTCTTTGGTCTCCTTTTAACTGCTATTTGCAGTCAAAATTTCTGCATCCTTTCATGGTTTCTGTAAGATGCATGTTAAGATATGATATTGTTTGAAATTGTTCTATTATAGTACCTATAGTGTTGCAAGGAAATTGCTATGCTAACCATTTTAGTTGCTAGAGTATTGCTACATATCACACTTCCCTCTGTTGACCAACCAGACTCCATTTCCCATGATCCTCCATCTTATGACATCATGGTCACACCACCCACCTCAACCAATCAGACACTGTTTCACCATTCTCTGTGTTCACACTCCGGATTTGTTTGTAATACCAGTTTAGTTTTCATGTCTCTTTGTTTAGTGTTGCCAACTTTCGGTTGCCTACTGAGCGGTTCTCTTTTGTCTATTGCTGACTAGTGTACTGATCTGTTTATCCTCTGATTGATTCTTGGTTTTTGCCCTTATGGTTTGTTTGCATGGAGGATTGTTTTTCTGTTTTTTTTTTCTTGGCTTGTTATCTGGTTTATGACTCTGCCTTAACCATGTTTGCTCTTTTTGCTCTGTTGTGTGAGCTTTAATTAACTTGTATGTCTGCTCGTTGTTCTCCAGCAGCTTATATTAAAGCATTCATTTCATTTTCTATTCATGCCCAGTTTGTTCACCATGCATTACAGAATACCTTGTCACTATGCAGACTATGCAGATTACAAGGACCTTCACATGGTTGTAAGTAATTAAGGCTAACTGTTAAATTAGGATAATTAGTTGTTTGACTTCTTGACTCATAGTGTAGAAGCTCTAAGTCAACAGCAAAGTGAGCAGCAATGTAAACTTGCTCAAAACTCTGCTAATCTCAAGGACATCTCATCACAGTAAAATTAATCCTTAGTCAGCCTGTAGTTACATTATTTTGCATAAGGTTCATTTTTGGCAGATGTTTATCAAAATCTGAGATGGTCACCTGGGAGCCTTTCTGAAATTGGATTGATTTGGCATGGAATGACCCAAATTGGATGATTTAGCCATCTGCCTAGATTAGTTTAAATGTCTAAAGCATGCCACCCTCTTTCATGTGACCATTTCTCCTGCATCATCTGTCTTAAATCAGCTGTTTTTGTGTTCCACCCTGATCACCAAGCTTTCCCCAAAGTGAGGATATCCAGCCACATCCTGTTGCTTGGCTCAGTATGGAGGACACTGTCACTCTGCAGTGTGACACATCCCATCTGACCCAGTAGGAGAGACTTCAGAGTATTCATCAAGGTTTCTGCATCTACTGTGGGTCTGCTGGTCATGTTATACAAGACTTCCAGGTTCACCCACTCTGGCATAAGGCCCCAGACAGAGTGGAATAAAGTGGTGAGTATTTCCACTCTGGGTATGGTTTCAAATTCATAAATCTTACTTGTGATTCTATAGTGCCCTAGCTCTGTGTCTGTGTTTTCAGCGTTGATCGATTCTGGTGCTGAAAGAAACTTAATCCAAGCTGATGTTGCTGATCAACTCCAGATACCCTTGTACTCCCTCAAGAAACCCCTGAGACTTACTGTACTGGCTGAAGATGGTCATTTCCTGGTCTGAGGGGGAGATAATGTAATGGTTCCTTTATTGCTATAAAAACTGTCAGATCCCCCACCATAGAGAGGCCTGAAAATCTTACCCCTCTATGCATTCCACCTGAATATTCAGACCTCAGCAAGGTATTCCGTTAAGGAATTGCCTTCTCACAGCAGCTATGATTGTTGAGTTGATCTCACTGATAGATCTTTTTGGCTGCTGCTGGCTTTTTTGTAAAGAAAAAGGAGGGAGGTCTTGTATAGACTACAGAAGGCTTAATCAAATCACCAGACCTTACACATATCCTTTACCTCTTGTTCATGTGGCATTAAAACAGCTCTGAGGAGCTACCATTTAAACCTAGACTTAAGAAGTGCTTACAACCTTGTCAGGATTAAGGAGGGTGATGTGGGGAGAAACACAGTTTTCCACTTTAGAGGGCATTATGAGTACAGGGTCATGCTGTTCAGATTACATAACACCCTGTCAGTCTTCCAAGCCTTCATTAATGATGTTCTTAGATGTTGCTTATATTGATGATATTTTGATTTGTTCACCAAATAAAGAAAGACACATTCAACGCGTTCATCAGGTTTTAACACGTCTCCTTAAAAACTGGCTGTTTGTTATAGAGAAATGCAAATTCCACACCAACTCTGTTGTCAACTGGCCCAGGCCTACTACTGTCAAGGAACTTCAATCTTTCCTTGGTGTTGCAAACGTCTATAAAAGGGTTTATTACACAATATAGCTCAGTAGCTACCCCTCTCACAGTTCTCCTAAGGGGCACTTCCAAAAAAAAAACCAATGTGGACTCCCCAGGCTAACTTTGCTTTGCAAACACTAAAAGACAGATTTACCACAGATTTGCCCCCATGAATTATATCCTGTAGCATACCACTCACACAAGCTTACCCCTACAGAGAGGAACTATGGCATCTGGGATTGGAAACTCTTAGCTATGATACTTGCTTTCGTGGAATGGAGATGCTGGCTAAACAAAGGGGCTAAACAAAGCACCTGTTAATTAAATCAGTCATCCCACACAGGTTAGAATCAGTACACTTATCCTGCTGGTTTAACCCACCTCCTATTTATCCAAAGCCGATATTTAAACAATCTGTGTGACTATACTGGTCACTATACTGGCTGGTCAATATCTAAAAGGAACCAACAATGCCTGGCCTAACTTAATATGAGTGTGACCAGCTAACCAAGGTCCCATCTGCCCACCAGACCCTGCTCCTAGGTGGCAGGTCCCAAAAGCTACACAGGAGAGCCAACTAAAGGGTTAAATGCTAAAATGCTACTGAAGCTCACTTGCTAATATGCTGCTGCCCTTCTCTGTGGCCTTGTTGATCTAGCAATACTCCTCTGTAATCTGCTCTTCAACTGCCCTGTGGCCAAAGACCTTATGCTTCCTATGCAGCAGGGTCCACACAGAGAAAGATGCCAACTGCAAGCCTTCACTTTTTCTGTGGAGGTACTGATAATTTACTAGCCCAGTGTTCTGCAAGCACACTTCTTTATCCTATGTGTCCATTATACACTGACACAGAATATGTAATCCAGGCTCAGATTAGTCTTCAGACCTGTCAGGGTCATCACATACTACATCCACTCCACATCCAACAGTTGCAAGCCAGTGCTGTTTACTATGAACCCATCATGGTGTTGGCTAACCTCCCATTGTCCTTGGGCTTCATAAAATATGAATTTCATGTTTTCAATACAACACTCTTTCTATGGATTTTCACGGATCAATAGAACCTGGAGTGTCTGAAAGCTGCCCACTGCCACAACACGCATTGTTACGGATGTGGAGTTTTTAAGTGGGGTGGAGCACTGTTTACTCCATAGAGGGTCATAGGGGGTATTCCAGAAAGTGGGTTTAACAAACTCTTACCCTTATGAACTTAACCCTTACCCTTAATAACCTTAACCCTGAATCCTGATGGATGTGAATGAGAAAAAGAACAAAGCCTTGTATTTTTACACCACTGAAGTTTT
>JAOVVF010019860.1:0-13454 GCA_028565595.1 Duopalatinus emarginatus | reverse complement strand
GAGGTGGTGTGCAGGAGAATGCCGGTAGGTGGGTTGAGCAACTTGTGACAGTGTGGATGTGTGGGGGGATGGGGGTGACAGGGGGGTGAGCTAAACCTGTTGAAAAACTGGTTAAACTGGTTTGCCCTGTCCAGGCTCCCTGATGTCTGCGTGTCCTTCCCCTTCATCCCAGTGATGTGCTTCATTCCAGTCCACACATCTCTCACACAGTTCTGCTCGAGTTTGGACTCAAGCTTCCTCCTGTAGTTGTCTCTGCATGTCCTCAGTGTCTCTCTGAGTTCACGCTGCACTCTCCTCTGCTCCTCTTTGTCTCCAGACCTGAAAGCCATCTTTTTTTTGTTAAGAAGAGCCTTCAGGTCACTGGTAATCCAGGGTTTATTATTTGGGAAGCAGCGCACGGTCCTGTGTACACCTCCTCACCGTCCTGGTGCGCACGGGCTGCCTACTCACAAGAGGGACATACCTGGGAGTCATCCAGACCAAGTTGTGGTCTGACCTGCCAAGGGGGGGAAGGGCTGTGGCACTGTATGCACTGTAGATCTGGTGACTCAGGTGTAAACGGCAAAACCCCAAACTCAGACGAGTGTTCCTCTAACCATGATTTGTCGTCTCTAGTTGTGTGTTGTGGTGCATCGGCCTGTTCAGAGAGGACAAACCCGTCAGAATGAATTCAGGACATGAACTGGTGTAACTCATCAGAAATTAGGCTCACACAGTGTTCACCTGTCAGAGACATTTGTAGATGTACCAGGGGTCCCATGGGATGCCAGCAAAACAAACCCCACCATTATAAAGCCATCACCAGTCTATGTATTTGGCATAGCCTTGTCTGTACCAGTTTTTCTGGCACTTCAGTGTACATTTTAGTGTATGTTTACTCAGCCCTGAATGTCCTGAAAACATTCAACTATTTAAATCATTTGGAATACTCTGTAAGTCAGATTTTTATTTTCTGAGGATCATGGGAGGAAGAAAATGAATGATGTTTTTTTCTTTTAATAGCAGTGATGAGGTCATGAGGTCATGAAGTACAACCCTGTTACCAACATTACAGACTGAAAATGAGAATTGGGAAATAATTCATAACATCATGTCATTAGAACAGATTCTAATGTACCACATTTTGTGTATATACTAAAGATCTCAACCCTGTTACATTCAAACCTGTTCGCGAAATGTCGAACTGTCAGTCAGCACAATTTATTCTTCAATGATGATTAATTACATTTATAAAAAATATACAGAGAAAAGTAGGAAAAGGGTCCAAATGAATCACACTAGGGGAGTGGGTTTAACCTGAGAGTTTGGCTTGTATAAACCCCAACCTGGCAACCCTGATACTTTTAAAGAAGTGATTTGGCAACCCAAAACCAGAGTTAAATGTGGGAGTTGACCTGGATTAAACAGCAGCTGACTTGAAGTCCACTGGAATAAAACTTGTGTTTGCTCTGCACACTGAAAGCAGCAGTTGTTCTCCAGTGACATGGAGCAAGGACAGCAAGGACAGCAAGGTGAGTTTCAGCTTCTGTCTCTTCTGTAATAAAACATGGAGTCTGATCAAGATCTTCAAACTTTAAATGACCCACTTTATTGTTTGTAGATGATACAAATCCTGACACAAGTGATTATTAATTATGCTTTATGTTTACATGTCACTCAGAGTGTGGCTCTGGATTCATGTTTTATTGTGTTTAACTGTATTGAGATGTTGTTTTTCAGCATGGACCTAACAAAGGTCATGGGATTGAGTTTCCAGGATATTTAACTCAGCTGATTGCTTCTGCACCTTGTTTTGACTTAAACATCTATAAGGAACTTGATGTTATATAAGGGACCTGATGTTTAACCCCAAGGCCATTTCACTTAATCGAGCCCAAAGTGTGAAATCTTGTGACTTGGCTTATACCAAGTGCTGCATTGCTCTTAGGAGTGCAGCTGTGTTTCAAATGTCTGCTACTTAATCCTGTCTGGAAGAGTTACACTCAAGTCTGAGTGCTGCCATGTTTCTACATGTCTCTAACCTTGACAGAGCTGGCTTCTAGCATTCTGACCCCCGAAGCAGACGAATGTGGTAAGATGATGTTAAATGATGAATGACGAGAGGAAAAAACACAGCTTACGCTAAGGTTAAGAGTGACGTGTGTGTGTGTGTGTGTGTGTGTGTGTGTGTGTGTGTGTGTGTGATTTTGTGATTCACGTTTCACACAACCATTAGTAGAAGTACCCACTCTCAGGGTAGTCAGAATGGTGAAAACTTCGAACCGCAGGACCCCATACTGAGCTGACGTTGGTGACCGTCAATTAAATATAAATAAAATAATCAAATTTGATACAATGATTCCATTTTATGAACGACAAATCGATGTCCACTTCATTTATACACTTTAAAGATTACGTCTGGCTCTGGGTCGCCAAGCTGCCAATGTTGGACCCCTGTGTAAGGCCCTTAAACATCTGTGCCCCAGTCACGCTGTATAGAAAAATGGGGTGAGGTCCATTGGATCCATGGATGGCTGCAGAGAGTTTAGATGGACGGCGTATAGCTCAAAGATCTGAGGCAGGACGCGCTACATGTCTAGCTACAGAAGGCGTGGGTAATAGATGGCTGCAAATAAGCAAAACGGTGGAGCTTCAGAAAGCTTTGATGGGCGGAGTCAGGTATATACCTCAAAACAGCTGTAATGGAAGGATCCAGGGGTATGTCTACAGAGGGTGGGGTCAGTGGATGGCTGCTGAGAGTTTAGATGGTCAGAGTCAGATGTATAACTCAAAAGATCTGAGGTAGAAGCTGCAGCTAGAAAAGGTGTGGCCAACGGATGGATTTAAAGAACAAAGAGAGGGCGGAGCCTGATAGATGCAAAGAGCATTGATGGGAAGGTGTATTGTTATAAAAAAATAAGGCTAAGGGGAAGGCTAAGATAGAGAAGGCATGGCCAACAGAGAACAGTGAGCATGGAGCGTAGTGGAAAGATACAGAAAGCCATGATGGGCGGAGCTTAAAAGATGGAACAAATGATGATAGGGAGGGGCCAGGTGTATGGGTTAAGAGGTATTAGGTGGAGACTTAAGGAGGATGGGGCTGAAACAAAACTGTGTACAATCTGCCAAACTCTTACAAACGAATAATTAAATGGTCCGTAAGAACCTAAACCCTAAAACAGAACTCCACCGCATGTACAAACCCACTGATGCACCTACACTTCTCTATAGTGCTGTAATTAAAAAAGGTGGATCAATCTGTAAGTAATACATTTGTTACCTGACTGTGTTCACCTGTTCTGTGTTAGTCCTAGATTAGCTTGTCTGCTGGGTTGTTTGTTGTCAAGTTCCCAGTTCCTAGTCTGATTCCTTTTAACAGGACGTCAACCCAGAGTGGAGCAGCTGACTAATGGATGTTTCTAGACAAACACGGTGTGACCTGTTTTCCAAAATCAATACGCTTTTAAACCCTGATTATTACCAGTCGTGCCACAGTGGATGTGTTTAACACGCTGCCAGTTCTGCATGAGGTTTGACAGTGTGGTGTGTCTGGAGTGTCTCTAGAACAGAGAGGCTCCTGTTGTGTTCCTGTGTTGAAAATTTGCATGATGTGAGAATCAGACACTGGCTCGGTTTGTGCTGATGTACACGTATGTTCTACCTGCTCGTGTCATACTGTAGATATACTGTTCTATACATGTTCTTTTGTTCTTCTTCCTGCTGATCAAATAAAGAAGACGTTGTCCTCCAAGCAGGTAGGTTTATGTTAAGAGACCATATGCACCAGGGGTGTTCTTGAATCAGTAGCTGATAAAAACACAGCCGATCGCAGATGATCTTGGCTTCACATCTGGATGCACACGTCTGGTGACAACAAGTCGAGTTAAATCATGTCCTATAATCCCCAAGATTACTCCAGATAAGAGATGATGCACAGCTGTGGTGAAATGTCGGTTTCTGACCTCTGCTTCCTCATGCCATGGGGTCAGTGACCTGACTGTTCTTGGCAGCTTATGGCTCACTCTGTCGTATTTGGGTAACAGAGGTTACTGGAAAACACCGGAATGATTTGCTTACTTTTTGACCCAGCCTCTCACTGATACCAGTGGACATGAAGCCCAGCCTCCCTGTCCATTTACAGTAGTGCTTTGCAACTCCAGTGTATTTTAAGCATTCTGCAATGCCAGCACTATTCATTGAACTTGTCCAGCGTAATCAGTATTGGAATTGAATTTATTTCGAGAGCACGGTGATGTTTGGTAGACGTTGCTGGTAGACACTGTGAGTGAGCCTGAAGTGCTCCGATTCGTCTTTTTCTCATTAGTGTCGGTATAAATCTCCTATTTAAATGGCACAGCACTGACTGGATCTCTCCCTCTCTCACTCCCTCTGTGTCCCTGTCTGAGCTTCAAAATCTCCATCCAGCTGCGATGACTTTAAAATACCTGCTGTGTATCTGGTTAAATAGACTCTATTCAACCAGAAATCAAAATAGAGGCCTCTTACTTATGTAGTTGAGTGAGTCAGTGTGTGGCTTGTTCTTAAATAAGAGGCAAAACATGATGTGAAAAATTCCAGTGAATTAGAGCTTTTCATGGAAAACTACAGTAAAGCACCTGAAAAACTGGTAAACCAGTCTAAAAGTTAGGTCCCAGAAGGGGCTTGGATTTTCATGTCGGATTGACGTGTTCCACAGTGTGTTGCATGGCATCACAGATGTATTCGATAATGTTGAGATTTATTGACTTGGGTGGGAATGGCAGAACGCCAGCCATAATTTGGTGTCTCTAGACGGGTATGGTGGCACATTGTCCTGTTCAAGGAGGACAAACCGGTTAGAATGAACACAGGACATAAACTGGTGTAATCTGTCGGAGACGTTTGTAGATGTACCAGGGGTCCCGAGTTATGCCAGCTAAATAAACCCCATACTAATCTGTACCAGTTTTATTTATAGTCTGTGCCATGTTTTCTGGCACTTCAATGCCTATAATATCATCATCTTTTTGCACAAACAGTCACTAATTTTTTGTTGCTTTGCTGTCTTAGCACTCCTGGAAAAAGAGCCAGTCCAGGAAGTGAAGGAGGACATGGGGTCAGAGGTGGACCTGAACAATACATTAACAGAAGAAGAGAGGGAGGAAATGCAAAACGAGCTGACCAAGGTACATTTTCCTCCAGTTTTTAACAGAATTACGGTGTCCTGCTGCTGATATTGATTACTGACTCAACTGTCGGCACTACTACAGGAATATCAGGACTCCAAAGTGGAAATATTCTGGACGCTCTATGCAAATCTAGTAAAGGTGCTGATATCCGTGCTCCTGTTGTCTGCAGCGCTGTCTGTCTTCCTTATGATAGGCTAATAGTTATCGCTTTTATGGAAAATAGTAGAAGCTTGTTGTACTTCACAGGGGATAAGTGTAATTAATATATATATATATGGGAGTAGTTTGTGCATCAAGGTCTTGGCTACTGTACTGAGGATTTAATAAGAGCAAATAAACGGTAACTGCTGTAGTTTTGACACAACGTTGTGAAAGCAAGACTGAACATTTCCACATCTGTCAACCACAGCAATGGTGTTGCACAGTAGAGAAAAGCCCTCGCTTTTTCTCTCTCTCTCTCTCTCTCTCTCTCTCTCTCATGAGAACACAATTACAACCAGCTGAGGACCAGAACAACAGTCAGTAGTCCAAGTCAGGCAGATTTCATGTCCTATTAGTTGTTTTTTTGATTCATAGTTGTCCTAAGGACAAGTGTTCAACTAGCGAAACAAACCTTAGAATCCTTATAGACGTTTCGCAAAACAAATATTTCCGTTTAGGGTGTATGTTTCAACATGATGCTGTTTACAGTGCTGAGACACGCCTCACTACTGTAACTGTAGCTCCACTTACTATAAATCCTACCACCTGCTGTACTGCAGCCTTGGAGTCGTTATTGACAAGCGGCTCTCCTTCAACGGCTCACGTTGCCAACCAGACTCGATCGCTGCAACATACAGAGATTTCCACCATTTTTCTTGTGGGAGGCTGTGCAGGTACTAGTTCAGTCTGTTCA
Organism: Duopalatinus emarginatus; assembly: GCA_028565595.1. Classification (NCBI taxonomy): domain Eukaryota; kingdom Metazoa; phylum Chordata; class Actinopteri; order Siluriformes; family Pimelodidae; genus Duopalatinus; species Duopalatinus emarginatus. The sequence continues at coordinate 7,412 of JAOVVF010019860.1, read as the reverse complement.
CCTCCACCCTGGCTGGCCTTTCAATGCCTGCCATCAAGCTCCTCATTTGTATGAGTATTGTGTTCAAGATCTTGTTCTTTTGCATAGTTGAGTAGTACTTTTTCAGGTTATAGAACTTTTGTAAGGTTTGTATTAGGTAGTGTATGGGTTATTCCAGGCTAGCAGTATCCTAGCCTCAAGTACTTTGAATTATGATCTACCAGCACTAGCTTTGGATACTCTGAGTTAATGAGTATGCACTTGTGTAAGTCACTCTGGATAAGAGATGTATATACATTAATGTATATACATTAGCCAAGGTGAAGTCTGGCTGACTGTAAAATGAGGTAGATTAATTACAATACAAGAACGACAGACATTTTTTGAAGCTTGTGGTTAAGAACCCACATTGGGATTAGAAGCGCTCAGGTTCCAGCCCTGCAACTGACAAGACTCAACTGAAGTGCCCTTGAGCAAGGCATCTAATCCCCAACTGCTCCCTGGGCGCTGCATATACGGGGCTGCCCACCGCTCTGGGCATGTGTGCTCACTGCCCCCTAGTGTTCACTAGTGTCTATGTGGGTGTTTCGCTGCATGGATTGGTTAAATGAAGAGGTCAATACAACTCCACAGTAGTCAGAAGAGTAACTCGTACACTTTAATTTTGACAATTAAAAAGCATGGAGAGACTGGTGTTCTTTTTTGGATGAAACCTTCAAAGTCTTTTTCAAGGTCTTATTCATAAACTAATTAAAGTGTACGAGTTACTCTTCTGACTACTGTGGAGTTGTATTGACCTCTTCATTTAACCAATCCATGCAGCGAAACACCCACATAGACACTAGTGAACACTAGGGGGCAGTGAGCACACATGCCCAGAGCGGTGGGCAGCCCCGTATATGCAGCGCCCAGGGAGCAGTTGGGGATTAGATGCCTTGCTCAAGGGCACTTCAGTTGAGTCTTGTCAGTTGCAGGGCTGGAACCTGAGCGCTTCTAATCCCAATGTGGGTTCTTAACCACAAGCTTCAAAAAATGTCTGTCGTTCTTGTATTGTAATTAATCTACCTCATTTTACAGTCAGCCAGACTTCACCTTGGCTAATGTATATACATTAATGTATATACATCTCTTATCCAGAGTGACTTACACAAGTGCATACTCATTAACTCAGAGTATCCAAAGCTAGTGCTGGTAGATCATAATTCAAAGTACTTGAGGCTAGGATACTGCTAGCCTGGAATAACCCATACACTACCTAATACAAACCTTACAAAAGTTCTATAACCTGAAAAAGTACTACTCAACTATGCAAAAGAACAAGATCTTGAACACAATACTCATACAAATGAGGAGCTTGATGGCAGGCATTGAAAGGCCAGCCAGGGTGGAGGTGAACAGACTGAACTAGTACCTGCACAGCCTCCCACAAGAAAAATGGTGGAAATCTCTGTATGTTGCAGCGATCGAGTCTGGTTGGCAACGTGAGCCGTTGAAGGAGAGCCGCTTGTCAATAACGACTCCAAGGCTGCAGTACAGCAGGTGGTAGGATTTATAGTAAGTGGAGCTACAGTTACAGTAGTGAGGCGTGTCTCAGCACTGTAAACAGCATCATGTTGAAACATACACCCTAAACGGAAATATTTGTTTTGCGAAACGTCTATAAGGATTCTAAGGTTTGTTTCGCTAGTTGAACACTTGTCCTTAGGACAACTATGAATCAAAAAAACAACTAATAGGACATGAAATCTGCCTGACTTGGACTACTGACTGTTGTTCTGGTCCTCAGCTGGTTGTAATTGTGTTCTCATGAGAGAGAGAGAGAGAGAGAGAGAGAGAGAGAAAAAGCGAGGGCTTTTCTCTACTGTGCAACACCATTGCTGTGGTTGACAGATGTGGAAATGTTCAGTCTTGCTTTCACAACGTTGTGTCAAAACTACAGCAGTTACCGTTTATTTGCTCTTATTAAATCCTCAGTACAGTAGCCAAGACCTTGATGCACAAACTACTCCCATATATATATATATTAATTACACTTATCCCCTGTGAAGTACAACAAGCTTCTACTATTTTCCATAAAAGCGATAACTATTAGCCTATCATAAGGAAGACAGACAGCGCTGCAGACAACAGGAGCACGGATATCAGCACCTTTACTAGATTTGCATAGAGCGTCCAGAATATTTCCACTTTGGAGTCCTGATATTCCTGTAGTAGTGCCGACAGTTGAGTCAGTAATCAATATCAGCAGCAGGACACCGTAATTCTGTTAAAAACTGGAGGAAAATGTACCTTGGTCAGCTCGTTTTGCATTTCCTCCCTCTCTTCTTCTGTTAATGTATTGTTCAGGTCCACCTCTGACCCCATGTCCTCCTTCACTTCCTGGACTGGCTCTTTTTCCAGGAGTGCTAAGACAGCAAAGCAACAAAAAATTAGTGACTGTTTGTGCAAAAAGATGATGATATTATAGGCATTGAAGTGCCAGAAAACATGGCACAGACTATAAATAAAACTGGTACAGATTAGTATGGGGTTTATTTAGCTGGCATAACTCGGGACCCCTGGTACATCTACAAACGTCTCCGACAGATTACACCAGTTTATGTCCTGTGTTCATTCTAACCGGTTTGTCCTCCTTGAACAGGACAATGTGCCACCATACCCGTCTAGAGACACCAAATTATGGCTGGCGTTCTGCCATTCCCACCCAAGTCAATAAATCTCAACATTATCGAATACATCTGTGATGCCATGCAACACACTGTGGAACACGTCAATCCGACATGAAAATCCAAGCCCCTTCTGGGACCTAACTTTTAGACTGGTTTACCAGTTTTTCAGGTGCTTTACTGTAGTTTTCCATGAAAAGCTCTAATTCACTGGAATTTTTCACATCATGTTTTGCCTCTTATTTAAGAACAAGCCACACACTGACTCACTCAACTACATAAGTAAGAGGCCTCTATTTTGATTTCTGGTTGAATAGAGTCTATTTAACCAGATACACAGCAGGTATTTTAAAGTCATCGCAGCTGGATGGAGATTTTGAAGCTCAGACAGGGACACAGAGGGAGTGAGAGAGGGAGAGATCCAGTCAGTGCTGTGCCATTTAAATAGGAGATTTATACCGACACTAATGAGAAAAAGACGAATCGGAGCACTTCAGGCTCACTCACAGTGTCTACCAGCAACGTCTACCAAACATCACCGTGCTCTCGAAATAAATTCAATTCCAATACTGATTACGCTGGACAAGTTCAATGAATAGTGCTGGCATTGCAGAATGCTTAAAATACACTGGAGTTGCAAAGCACTACTGTAAATGGACAGGGAGGCTGGGCTTCATGTCCACTGGTATCAGTGAGAGGCTGGGTCAAAAAGTAAGCAAATCATTCCGGTGTTTTCCAGTAACCTCTGTTACCCAAATACGACAGAGTGAGCCATAAGCTGCCAAGAACAGTCAGGTCACTGACCCCATGGCATGAGGAAGCAGAGGTCAGAAACCGACATTTCACCACAGCTGTGCATCATCTCTTATCTGGAGTAATCTTGGGGATTATAGGACATGATTTAACTCGACTTGTTGTCACCAGACGTGTGCATCCAGATGTGAAGCCAAGATCATCTGCGATCGGCTGTGTTTTTATCAGCTACTGATTCAAGAACACCCCTGGTGCATATGGTCTCTTAACATAAACCTACCTGCTTGGAGGACAACGTCTTCTTTATTTGATCAGCAGGAAGAAGAACAAAAGAACATGTATAGAACAGTATATCTACAGTATGACACGAGCAGGTAGAACATACGTGTACATCAGCACAAACCGAGCCAGTGTCTGATTCTCACATCATGCAAATTTTCAACACAGGAACACAACAGGAGCCTCTCTGTTCTAGAGACACTCCAGACACACCACACTGTCAAACCTCATGCAGAACTGGCAGCGTGTTAAACACATCCACTGTGGCACGACTGGTAATAATCAGGGTTTAAAAGCGTATTGATTTTGGAAAACAGGTCACACCGTGTTTGTCTAGAAACATCCATTAGTCAGCTGCTCCACTCTGGGTTGACGTCCTGTTAAAAGGAATCAGACTAGGAACTGGGAACTTGACAACAAACAACCCAGCAGACAAGCTAATCTAGGACTAACACAGAACAGGTGAACACAGTCAGGTAACAAATGTATTACTTACAGATTGATCCACCTTTTTTAATTACAGCACTATAGAGAAGTGTAGGTGCATCAGTGGGTTTGTACATGCGGTGGAGTTCTGTTTTAGGGTTTAGGTTCTTACGGACCATTTAATTATTCGTTTGTAAGAGTTTGGCAGATTGTACACAGTTTTGTTTCAGCCCCATCCTCCTTAAGTCTCCACCTAATACCTCTTAACCCATACACCTGGCCCCTCCCTATCATCATTTGTTCCATCTTTTAAGCTCCGCCCATCATGGCTTTCTGTATCTTTCCACTACGCTCCATGCTCACTGTTCTCTGTTGGCCATGCCTTCTCTATCTTAGCCTTCCCCTTAGCCTTATTTTTTTATAACAATACACCTTCCCATCAATGCTCTTTGCATCTATCAGGCTCCGCCCTCTCTTTGTTCTTTAAATCCATCCGTTGGCCACACCTTTTCTAGCTGCAGCTTCTACCTCAGATCTTTTGAGTTATACATCTGACTCTGACCATCTAAACTCTCAGCAGCCATCCACTGACCCCACCCTCTGTAGACATACCCCTGGATCCTTCCATTACAGCTGTTTTGAGGTATATACCTGACTCCGCCCATCAAAGCTTTCTGAAGCTCCACCGTTTTGCTTATTTGCAGCCATCTATTACCCACGCCTTCTGTAGCTAGACATGTAGCGCGTCCTGCCTCAGATCTTTGAGCTATACGCCGTCCATCTAAACTCTCTGCAGCCATCCATGGATCCAATGGACCTCACCCCATTTTTCTATACAGCGTGACTGGGGCACAGATGTTTAAGGGCCTTACACAGGGGTCCAACATTGGCAGCTTGGCGACCCAGAGCCAGACGTAATCTTTAAAGTGTATAAATGAAGTGGACATCGATTTGTCGTTCATAAAATGGAATCATTGTATCAAATTTGATTATTTTATTTATATTTAATTGACGGTCACCAACGTCAGCTCAGTATGGGGTCCTGCGGTTCGAAGTTTTCACCATTCTGACTACCCTGAGAGTGGGTACTTCTACTAATGGTTGTGTGAAACGTGAATCACAAAATCACACACACACACACACACACACACACACACACACACACACACACGTCACTCTTAACCTTAGCGTAAGCTGTGTTTTTTCCTCTCGTCATTCATCATTTAACATCATCTTACCACATTCGTCTGCTTCGGGGGTCAGAATGCTAGAAGCCAGCTCTGTCAAGGTTAGAGACATGTAGAAACATGGCAGCACTCAGACTTGAGTGTAACTCTTCCAGACAGGATTAAGTAGCAGACATTTGAAACACAGCTGCACTCCTAAGAGCAATGCAGCACTTGGTATAAGCCAAGTCACAAGATTTCACACTTTGGGCTCGATTAAGTGAAATGGCCTTGGGGTTAAACATCAGGTCCCTTATATAACATCAAGTTCCTTATAGATGTTTAAGTCAAAACAAGGTGCAGAAGCAATCAGCTGAGTTAAATATCCTGGAAACTCAATCCCATGACCTTTGTTAGGTCCATGCTGAAAAACAACATCTCAATACAGTTAAACACAATAAAACATGAATCCAGAGCCACACTCTGAGTGACATGTAAACATAAAGCATAATTAATAATCACTTGTGTCAGGATTTGTATCATCTACAAACAATAAAGTGGGTCATTTAAAGTTTGAAGATCTTGATCAGACTCCATGTTTTATTACAGAAGAGACAGAAGCTGAAACTCACCTTGCTGTCCTTGCTGTCCTTGCTCCATGTCACTGGAGAACAACTGCTGCTTTCAGTGTGCAGAGCAAACACAAGTTTTATTCCAGTGGACTTCAAGTCAGCTGCTGTTTAATCCAGGTCAACTCCCACATTTAACTCTGGTTTTGGGTTGCCAAATCACTTCTTTAAAAGTATCAGGGTTGCCAGGTTGGGGTTTATACAAGCCAAACTCTCAGGTTAAACCCACTCCCCTAGTGTGATTCATTTGGACCCTTTTCCTACTTTTCTCTGTATATTTTTTATAAATGTAATTAATCATCATTGAAGAATAAATTGTGCTGACTGACAGTTCGACATTTCGCGAACAGGTTTGAATGTAACAGGGTTGAGATCTTTAGTATATACACAAAATGTGGTACATTAGAATCTGTTCTAATGACATGATGTTATGAATTATTTCCCAATTCTCATTTTCAGTCTGTAATGTTGGTAACAGGGTTGTACTTCATGACCTCATGACCTCATCACTGCTATTAAAAGAAAAAAACATCATTCATTTTCTTCCTCCCATGATCCTCAGAAAATAAAAATCTGACTTACAGAGTATTCCAAATGATTTAAATAGTTGAATGTTTTCAGGACATTCAGGGCTGAGTAAACATACACTAAAATGTACACTGAAGTGCCAGAAAAACTGGTACAGACAAGGCTATGCCAAATACATAGACTGGTGATGGCTTTATAATGGTGGGGTTTGTTTTGCTGGCATCCCATGGGACCCCTGGTACATCTACAAATGTCTCTGACAGGTGAACACTGTGTGAGCCTAATTTCTGATGAGTTACACCAGTTCATGTCCTGAATTCATTCTGACGGGTTTGTCCTCTCTGAACAGGCCGATGCACCACAACACACAACTAGAGACGACAAATCATGGTTAGAGGAACACTCGTCTGAGTTTGGGGTTTTGCCGTTTACACCTGAGTCACCAGATCTACAGTGCATACAGTGCCACAGCCCTTCCCCCCCTTGGCAGGTCAGACCACAACTTGGTCTGGATGACTCCCAGGTATGTCCCTCTTGTGAGTAGGCAGCCCGTGCGCACCAGGACGGTGAGGAGGTGTACACAGGACCGTGCGCTGCTTCCCAAATAATAAACCCTGGATTACCAGTGACCTGAAGGCTCTTCTTAACAAAAAAAAGATGGCTTTCAGGTCTGGAGACAAAGAGGAGCAGAGGAGAGTGCAGCGTGAACTCAGAGAGACACTGAGGACATGCAGAGACAACTACAGGAGGAAGCTTGAGTCCAAACTCGAGCAGAACTGTGTGAGAGATGTGTGGACTGGAATGAAGCACATCACTGGGATGAAGGGGAAGGACACGCAGACATCAGGGAGCCTGGACAGGGCAAACCAGTTTAACCAGTTTTTCAACAGGTTTAGCTCACCCCCCTGTCACCCCCATCCCCCCACACATCCACACTGTCACAAGTTGCTCAACCCACCTACCGGCATTCTCCTGCACACCACCTC
>JAOVVF010019830.1:0-13456 GCA_028565595.1 Duopalatinus emarginatus | reverse complement strand
TATTAAATGCAATTAAAAGCAGAATTGTATTGGATGTTTGCCATGTCACTGCGGTAAATCAGACGTTCGAAGACAGCAAGTGACTCTGCTGTACAGACATCAAGAGGTAGTTCATTCCACCACCTAGGTGCCAGAACAGAGAAGAGTCTGGATGTTTGCCTTTCATGCATCTTGGATGATGGCGGGTCGAGTCGGGCCATGCTTGAAGCACAAACAGCTCTAGTTGTGCACCTGGCCTTAACCATTGCCATCAGGTAGGAGGGGGCTGGACCATTTTTGGCTTTGTAGGCCAGCATCAGGTTTTTATATATGATATGAGCTGCTACAGGAAGCCAGTGAAGGGTTGGCAGCAAGGGGGTGACATGGCTAAACGAGTCGAGCTGCTGCGTTCTGGATTAGTTGGAGGGACCTGATGGCACGCATGAAAAGACCAGCTAAGAGAGATTTGCAGTAATCCAGTCTTGAGATGACAAGAGACTGGACTAGTACCTGGGCAGCTTCCCTCGAGAGAAATGGTCAAGTTTATCTGCGTTCACAGGCACATGCGCACACACACACACACAAACACACAGACAGAGGAAGGATATCCTCTGGAGTTTGTTTTTTTCCTCGTGTTGTCATGCTAATTTTTCTGAAAGGTTGATTTGTGAAAATGTCCACAATGATACTTTAGGATCATTAAGGCTGTGAGTCTAAAAGGCAAAAAACTTTCCAATCAACACTTAATCAGCATGCAACAAATACAGTATGTCATGATAAACATTAATAAAGTGGGCATCTTGTGGGTAAAAGGCGGGGTGGTGGTTTTTATCTTGATTAGGATTACCCACTGTGCCAGCATGACACTAATTATAAATAAAAATAAAAATACATTGTTAAATGTATAAAAATATATATCTTTTAATTCACAGACTTTTGAAAAAGGACAAAGAAGATGCACTTATTCTGATGGAATTCAATGTGTTATAGATGGAAACATCTACAGGATTGGCTAAAAGTGTATCTGCTATTTGAAAAAAAGGGACTGGGGTCTAATTTTACTAAAACTTTATGTAGTAATGTTATGAGTGTTAATGACTAACAGAGTAATAAGCTGTGAATCAATTACCCTTATCAGTCAGTGGGGTTTTTGTTTGTTTGGTTGTTTTGTTTTGTTTTTGTTTTTTTGTTTAGTTCAGTTTTTGACTGAGAAGTACTGCTGTCTATCTGACTTAACCACCTTGTTATGTAATGCTATAGCGTAAGTTGAAATTTGAATGTGTGTAGTTATTCTAGCCTTTCTCCAAGTATGCTCATCCTTTGACAGGCCTGTTTTGGAGATCACAATCATTCTTCCAGGGTATAACTGGTTTATAACAGAAGTTATTTTGTTTCCTTTTCTTATTCAAGTTACATAATTAATTATCTTAATGAAAATTAAATTGATTAGTTAATTAATTAGTCAATTGATTATTCATTTATTATTTTTTTTTAAAGGAAAACATTTTTTTCTTGTTTCCAATTTTCCAGTTTAGCTTTCCAGTTCAGTTTCCCTATTACCTTTAGGAATGGTAAATAGACTATCCCCAGGGTAGGCACAAACTAACATGGCTAGCGAATCTCTGAATCCCTCAGTCGGGGAGATTCCTATAAAAAGGTAGAGACTGCCTTAGCAGACATGAACAAGAACTTAGCAGCTGAATACCTGAAAACTGCCCAAAGTGCTAATTCGACATTGCTAGATTTCATGATGAATGATTGCCTGGCACAGTACCTGGCAAAAGACTAGCCGAGGTCCTAGGCAAGATGGCCATCATGCTGATGAAACAAGTTAAAAACCATTCCAGAGAAGTGGAAGAGCTTACAGAGAAATGTGCGGCCTCTGAGCAGAGGAACGCAACATCCATACAAAATGTTAAAAGGTCAACGTTCACTCTCCAAGTATCGCCATGATTTAAATACATCTCTGGCTAAAAATGCTGACCTAGAGCAAGAACTAGGTGCATCTCAGGCCAGAAATATAGAACGAGATCAGAAAGTTGATGAGGCTGTGGAGTTATGCTAGTGCTGGGCGATTTTTACGATTAATTCAGTTAATTCGAATTACAGTTTAAACGCGATTTTGAAAATGGTGTAATCGAGATTTTACATCTTTACATACAGACATTTTTTTTTTTTAATCAAAAATATTCGAAAACACAAATACTCATTTCTGAAGTAATACGAATGCAAAAATAAGCCTTCTTAGCTTGGTTACCAGGTGTTTCGGAGAATTCGGTTCCCCCTGTTTCCCCTTTGACTCGCATGTGCAAAAATCATGACATATTATACTTTCGCTGTTTTGAGCATGTTTTTTTTTTGGAATATGTATAAGTTTATAGCGGTATGATGTTATTTTTTAAAATGTTGTATGTAGGATCATTTGTGATTAAAAACAAATTTAAAAGTATAAAGCAAACAAAAAACTGTCCGAGGTTTAATTGCTCAATAAGCAAGTCTGATATGCTTTTACACCGCAGCCTCGCGGTCAAACATTCAGGGGGAACTGAATTCTCCGAAACACCTGGTAACAGTTGATAGGCCTGTGTTTTTGTCAAGAAATCTGTAAAAATCTTTTTTTTTTTATGTTGCAGTTATATTCATATTTTTTCTTGCTATTCATATGAGATTCTTGCTATTGTTAAAAATAGCTAAATTATATATTTTTATATATACTGGTTTACGTTCTACATTTGAATCCCTCAAAAATAAATGTAAAAGAAAAGTTTGAGTTCTAGATGGTGTTGTTTATCTATTTACACACATGTACATTTTCCATTTAAATAAAAAATGAAATAATTTAAAAATAAAATAACTTTCTTTTTTTCATTGTTATACAAGAACTAAAAAAAATCAAAATCATAATCGAGAATCGGTCATAAATGTGAAAAACATCGAGATTTTTTATTCCCCCAATATCGCCCAGCCCTGAGTTATGCCATAAAGCTCCAAGATGGAGCAGCTGAAGGGACAGCAGGATAGTACGGAAATAGAGTTGGTAGAAGCCAAAAATGAGTTAGCTAGGTCCCAACAGCAACAGCCGAGAGCCAAGTATGAGTTAACTGAGGTAAAAATAAAACTGTTGGACATTCAGGAACAACAGAGCAATACAGAGAGGAAACTAGCTGATGTCCAAAGAGGACTTCCGCAGTCCTCCGATGTTGGACAAAGCTGACTACCTATCTGGGGAAGCACACTCCATGATAAAGGCGGACGAGAACCCATACCTAGAGACTCCCAGAAAAACAAAGGTTGGTCACACCCATCACTGCCAGTGATTTCTGAACCTCGCCTACATGTCTTAAGTCAATCTACCTTACTTTTGTGGGAGCAATGTTGTCCCCCAGAAATGGCACAAATAATGGCGTTTATCACCCTCAAGGCCCCACTAATAGGGACCTAGACAAAATAGCCCATAACATAGCTCGGTTTGAGCCAAAACCAGATGGCTCTCACAATGTCCAAATCTTTTTGAAGGACATTAATTATTACTTACGGAAATTTCCCAATGCTACCACAGATGATAGAATATACTTAATTAGGGTAACTTCTAGTCAGGAAGAGAGTAGATTCATTGAACAACAACCTGAATACACCTGAAATAATTACTACCTAGGCAGTGGAAAAGGAATTTTCCAATAATCTCCCCCAAATGGGATTGACAGCTGCCTTGCTAGTCAAACAGGGGAAACAAGAGCAACCCCAGCAGTATTATAACTGCCTCAGACAGGCATACATTGGTTCTAGAAACCAACCAGATATGAAGGAAGATGAGAATTTTTAATCATTATTTGTCCAAAATTTAAATTCCTCCACCAGTCAGTATTTGGAAGTCTCTGCCAGCCCACGCACCCTAAGTAGTAGGCAACTACATGGCTCCCTGGCGTGTTGAGCCTTGACACTCAGTCCCCACCCATGGAGCTGGAAGGCATCTCAAGTTGAGAACCAAGGGAGCTCACTTCAAAGGTGGCCCCAGGGTACGGCCAAGCAAAATATTGATAGCCACATCGAGCTCAGGCTGGTAACTTAAGCCACAGACAATCAGGACAACTGTGGCCTGATCAAAAGAACTATAAGTCAACCTCTAAAGTGGTTAGAGTTCCTCCAGTTATCCCCAGGACAGGCATTTTCCTAACCAATGTGAAAACGCTCACACTCAACCCAGACAATATCAGAAATAAGGGTGGTGGACCTCTCAGTACTCTCAGCCCTGGCAAAAAACAAACCAGAACAAGTCTCCTCAAAGACTGAATGAGGAGAAATTAAAGAAAGATATGGTCAGAGAAGTCCCCCTCGTAAAAAACTTAACTCAGGGAACAAATCTGCAATGGTCGTACTCAGTCAAGAGGACATTGATGCTTTTAAGCGAGTCTTGGATAAGCTGGGTTAGACTGAGAACAAAAAGGCCCACCCTTCCTCAGTCATGTTAATGATTCCCAAATCATTGACCCCTCAGTCCCAAGGCACTCCTAAAAAAGTAGGAAAGAGTTGCTCAGTTTCAAACAAAATAGAGCCCACTAAGCCATTGTGCGAGTAGACTCCCACAATAAACAGATTCCTCCTAGTGCAGTCTTGGTGGCTCAAGTAGACCCAAAAGGGGGTCCTTACCACAAAGACTCCCAAATCATCTTAGGTGAACAATCCATCACCCCGCTCCTTGACCATTTATCAGAAAAAGGGGTGGCACGTAAGTTCTACCTATCCACCACCCTTGAACATGATTCCCTTCTAGATATTGCAGCTGACATCACTTTAATGTCAGTGATGCTCTTCAGGCAGGTGCTAGCCCTAGCCTGCCAAGCCAATCAGGGGTTGCAGCTACAAACTTGCTCTTTTAACCTACAACCATATTTACACACCGGCATTACTTTACAGTGATCCACTTTACCATAAGACTGATATGTGTCATTCACCCAGTACATGTGTCTCCGCTGGAGACCATTCCCCTCGTTATCGTTAAGGATCTACTCAATCCGTTTGATCCTCTAATTGATTTTAAGCGCTTGAAGATATGGGCACAGGTTCATGAACCTCTGCCACTGTCTCAGCCTTTAAAGCCAAACACCCACTACCACGTACTTCAGGCCACAATTGGTACGCTGGGTAACCTTGACAGTATGCCATACATCACAGGAGGCACAAAGCTTGAAGAGCTCACTGACGCTCCTGACACACTGACTTGGCCCCTGACTCAGGTACTAGCAGAGCAAACACATGTTCCTGTGTTCACTTATCATGCCTAACCTGGCAGATGAGTACTGCCCACAGATTATGTGAATGGGATTAAGCTCGAAGCAGTGACCACTCAGGATACTTATCCCTCTTGGCTGACAATTCAGCAATAAGTCAAGAGCTCCTTAATAACCTATTAGAGACTAACCCGAATCTTAGGTTAGCTAAGGGCCCCTGTCGTTTCCCCCTTGACACATTACTACGGGCAACCAAAACTTCAGATGGCATTTGTGCCCTAAAGTTGCATTGGAAAAAAAGGAATTTACCTCATGGTGCCTATAGTGGCAGTGATGTCCTAGTAAGACTCAATGTTCATGTGGACACACAGTGTCCTCTGGTCTCTAACCGGCACCTAGGAAGACTATGACAGCTCAGATTTGGTAAACCTGAGCACAGAACAGACTGAGGCCTGCCAGGTGGTCAACGAGTGTCTATTCCTGGTCCCAGCCTAAACAAAAGACATATCTATTCCGCTTAACATACGTCCCGGCCAGATTTTCCAACCATTGCCCACATTCTTTAACCTCGGCTTGTCTGTGAAAACCACTCCTTTAATGGAGATACAGGGCAAATCAGCCTACCTGCTGGCACAAAAAAACACGACAGAGGACATAACTATCCCAAAAGCTACAGCGTTGGGCTGGCTTAATAGCACAAAGTTCCACAACTTTGAACTCAGGGTCCCTGTGATTGGACCCATCCATCGGCCACTGCTTTTGGATCAACTCAAATCCAAAGTAGTGTGTACAAAACCCTTGATGGCCAACACTATCTTCTCTACTTTAATCGACAATGATTTAGTGTGGTGAGTGGACCTGACTGACAGTGAACAAATGATGGTACAAACTGCTAGTGCTCTGTCAATTTATTCCACCCCACAACTAACTCCAACTCTCATACTGACAAGTTCAACATGTGATCATCTATGATGATCTCACCTGAAGCACAGGATGAACCGTTCTCTGAGTTTGTGGCCCAAGTTGAGCAGGTGGTTAATGAAGCTAGTGCCTTGCAAAGTGACCAAGACTCTGTGAGGTCCTTCTCAAATACCGTACTTTGTTCGCCAAGTATTCTTTGGATTGTGGCTTAACCATGATTCACACGGTGCGCATCCCGACTAAGCCACAACTGGCATCATACGAAACGGTGCAGGAAATTATTGATGACATACTAGAGAAAGGCATCATCCACCCCTTTAACAACACTTACTTGGCCCCACTACAGCCAGTAGTAAATCCAAATGGCAAGTGCTGGCTAACGATCAACTATCGAAAGTTAAACCAACAGGATAGGGTGCTCAACGACCAGACAGATTAGTTAGCCAAGCAGGGAGCCATAAAAGGAACCCCATGGGCATTCAAATCTACCCATTTCCTGGCCCCACCTGTCCCTACAGTCTGTGTGGTCACCTGGTTGCATTTGGCAGCCAACTCAGCCAGCCACGATGGCCCGACTGATGTCTCAGCGGCCCCGGCCTTAACAGACTCTGATCTCATTGATCTGCAGGTCCATCACCCGGCCGTACAATAAATGACCGTCTTCCCTTTGTACCCTGTGGGTCATAATATCTCTGACTCTGACTTTGACAGCACACCAGGGTTGAAACACCTACACAATGCACGCACCTCACTTAGTGTTATCAAAGGCCTACTTTTTCATGGCTCTGCAGCAAACTACCAACAAATGTATAGAGCCCCCTAGTGTGTTGAGGCTTGACACTCAATCCCCGAGAGCGAGAGCCACATCGAGCTCAGGCTGGTAACTCAAGCCACAGACAATCACTAATGACTGACTGACATTGAACAAATGACGGTACAAACTGCTAGTGCTCTGTCAAATGACTCCACCCCACAACTAACCAACAGGTTAGAGTGCAACAGGATAGGGTGCTCAACGCACCTCACTTAGTGTCATCAAAGGCCTACTTTTTCATGGCTCTGATTCTCTCACTTCACATGCATTTGTGGTGGCTCAGGTCAAAAGGCTGACTACATCCGAGGTTGCCTGGAATACTGTCCGTTCCAACCTTCAAACACAATCCATAGAGCCCCTTACTTTATTAGCCAGGTGAGGCTGTATGTATATGACTGACCTACACAAACACCTCAAGGCTATGTTTGCATTTGCCCAGCAGCACCTGGAGAAAAGTGCTAAAGGTTGCAAAGCCTACTATGACCAAAAAGCATCCCATGATGAACTGCAAGTGGAGGACAAGGTCTGGTATTACACCTTTGCCCAACCTGCAGCTTCCCGACATGGTACTGGGAGAATTGCTAATAAATGTTAGGGTTCCTCCTTCCTCCCTGTTTTATCTCTCTATCACTTCCATCTTCTGTGTCCCTCTTGTGGCTACCTTTATTCCCGCCGGTCCGCGTCAACGTTCCGACAACATCATCAGTCTACACACCGGATTTCAATCTTCGACAAATCAGCAGCGTTTCTTAAGCAGCATGGGGGATGCCATTCTGCACCGGATTATTGTTTAGACTCAGCAGCCCCGAGCTTGCCGGATTTTGCCTTCCCGCATCCTCTAGTTCTGGTGTCTGGCGTCCACGCTGACTCAGTCGTGCCTCCTGCCGCCACCTCTCTGCTGTAGCCACTGGGACTGCCCCTTTAGGACTTTGCTACTCTGCCCTTGTTCTGGATTACTATTTCTTCTTGTTGCCTGTTGTGGAATTAAAGAAATAAACGCTGCCTATTGTACGTCAGTTGTATGTGGGTTACTATTCGAGGGTCCACGTATTCACTCTGAGGATTCATTCCGTAACAGAAAACTCCTCCCCACCTGATTACTGACAAGTTATTAGCAGTTGTGTACCGGATAAAAATCAGTTAAGGCCAGAGAGCGCCAGTCTTTAAATGGGTTCACCGCAACCAAATCAGGATGCATAAAAACCCATATGGGACCAGCCGGGGACACCAGCGTCCCAGTTAGGTCTTAAACTAGGGCATGCCAACCGACACTTCCCAAAGTGCCAAACGACGATCAGGAAACCGGTTAGCTAGGAACCTGTATCGTTGCCTACTTTAATGTTTTTAGACTAATTATATAATAAGCTCCATAAGAAGTTGTGAAAGCCAGATGATTGAAAGTCAGTCTAAATCATTGAAGAATGTTGTTTTTTCCTTCTCACTTACATAGTGGGGGTTGTGCACCCCACCTAACTCAGTCGTTAAAAGGGACCACACTGAAGGCACTAATCGATAAAGTATTTAAAAATTGTGTCTGAACCCAAGACACCTCTGATAAATCAGTCACACAGTCTTAGCTATTGGCCTAGGATATCTCATCACAGCGGAAGTCACATACCTGTATGCTAGGTGCACTCAACAGCTATAAGCAAAATTAATAACTTTCTCAGATAGGGTCAACCAGTAGGTTGCTTACTCCCCACTCTATCAGTCTACTCATCTGTCAACACCCACTCACCCTAGGTACATAACCAAACCTAGCTTGCACCACACTAGAAAACCTAAATTGGCATTCAGAACATGTCATTCACATTTAGACCATGCCACTGAGCCTATAAAGTGTTGTGCTTTGTGTTTACTCTGATGTTTACAGCTGCTTCAGTCGTGGTTATTTGATGCTCTCATTCAAGGACATCATGGAATCAAGTGGGAGAGTGTAGTGGAAGCAGCATTAAAAACCAAGAAAGCCCTAACAACCCTCATGGTTCCAGCGTATGGCCTGCGCCAATAGGGGGCAATTGAACCTTGCTAGATTTCCCTCAGAGGACGCAAATTCCATTCAGACACAAGGTATCTTTATGACTTGACAACCCAATACCAGTATATGAGAAGACATATTCCTTCTGTACATGACATCCAATCCATTACACGCCTCGCAGAGAACTCTAACAGACAGAATTTTGTAGGGATGAGAATGAGGCACTGATATTCCTACATTAAGGAAGTTAACTCTTTACCCAGCCTATATCAGCTAGTTTATCTATGGTACTGGAATAACCCCTAAAGTATTCCTAATGCCACCATGAGTGTTTATGTAGTTGTTTCTTTTTGTTCGTTTGTTGTTCTTTGCTACATGGATGTTATTTTTCTATCTTCTATAGACCCCATAAGTAAGATCGGAAAGCCATGTTACTGCCCATCTGGTAAACCTAAATCCATTTCAGACATTAATTTCTTCATACACATCAACATCTCTCATCAGACAATCCTTTCCATCTCTCCTTACAGTGTTATCTCAATCATACATATATCAAGTTTCCTTTATGTTTTAATCAATGTTTATTTCATAATTTTATTAATAAACATTTATTCACATTTAATTTAGGAAAGGTGTGTGCTTCTCATTTTGTAAGACATCTGTTGGCCTGCTATGATGGACCAGTTCAGAGAAAAACTGTGGAAAGTTCAAAATTAAGTTTTTATCAACTCCTATATATTTTATGTGAATATATACCCAAATACTGAAAGATATATTTTTTTGTTTCAGTTTAATATTTTAATATTTCATGTGTTGTCATGTTTTACGTTGCAAATGATAATCAAGGTCACTGAGGATGACTTGTATACAAGTTTGCGCAGATGCCACAACAGCACCAAAATGTCTGGGGCATCCATCCACATACTGAGGACATAGTGTACATCCAGGCTAAAGATATTCGGTTGCGGTTTTTACAACTGTAGTGAAATAAGTAATTCAAATATGGGCACCACTTAATTTTTATTTAAGAACTTTATTCAGTCTTTATCTGAACTTGTCCATCATAGCAGGCCAAGAGATCTCAAATGAGAATCACACACCTTCCTTAGATAGAATATAAAAAAAAAGTTTATTAATAAAATGATAAAATAAACGTTGATTAAAACAGAATGTGTATTCTCAATATGTCGATATGTATTATTGAAATAACACTGTAAGGTAAGGTGGAAAGGATTGTCCGATAGATGAGAGATGTTAATGCGTATGAAGAAATGAATGTCTGAAATGGATTTAGGTTTACCAGATTAAGGTAGGCAGTAACACGGCTTTCTGATCTTAACTATGGGGTCTTTAAGGGAATTTATGGGGGTTTAGGCAAAAACTCATACCTAAATTATGGAGAATAAGGATGGCTATTCTTGGGCTACTAATGTAACTTTACTTATCAACAATAGTGAGGAGAATTTACAGAACTTAAGACTCCATGTGAGCTTTATGAAGTGCAGTACCTGCGCGTAGAGCGAGGACCCGAGATCCGAGTTTTCACCTGTCCCTGGTGATGAGATGAGAAGGGCGCTTCTGCGCCAAGTGGGATGCCGCTGACTTGGTCTGATCTGAACAGTGCGTTGCATACTTCTGGACTATCTCTTTGAGAGTGTCTGGGTTGAGCCAGCAACTAGGCTGATACACCTGTAGCATGTAGATAGCTCTTGCAGGCCTTCGATGATCCGCTCAAGAAGTGCCTGAGCTTTAGATTTATCAAGTTTGACTGCTTTTTCTCAGATTGATGAGTGCTGGTACCTACATGGTGTTTAAATGATATGGCTCAACACATCTAACCTCTTAAAATTAAGCCAAGTTGTTTATGACTTCTTAATTTTCCTGAAATATCTGGCCACAGAGTAAATATAGTTGTGTAGTTACATTTTTATTTTATTTTGGCTTTCACAGCATTCACCTTTCTTTTCTTTTTTAAAAAAAGATTCTTCAATCTAAAATGACTTTTATTAGCATAATAATTATAAACCCTCCCATATTTTTCCACACTCTCATTTTCAAATAACTTTTTCCCATCTGTTACGTTTAAGCGCTTTGCATGTGAGTTTGTGCACACTCACACACTCCTTCTTGTTCTCTCTCTCTCTCTCTGTCCCTCTCTCTCTCTCTGTCTTTTTCTCTCTCTCTCTCTCCCACACACAAACACACACACACACACTTACTTCCACTCTTTCACACACACCCCCCCCCCCTTGTTTTCTCCACTCCTTTCTAATGCTGATCTTACACCAAATGACTTTCAAGCTATTTTACTGTTGCAGACAAATTTCCAGTAAGGTGTAAGGTGGTCAGAATTGCAGTCTTAAGTCAGCCTTTTGCTCATCCTGGAATTCTGATGAAATCAACCATGTTTAATGTTATCATAAGTCTTAAGTCTTCGCTCATGCAATTAGTGATGTAAACATTGCCAACAACCAATAAGAGAGCTCTTTACAGCACCAAATTAGAAGCCGCAAGTCAAATACAAGAGCAACTGTTCTTTTATAACATTAGTCTCCTCCTCCTGCACCATTGCATGTAAATGTGTGTGTTTGTTTAAAAGATACTATCGGAACTGCATATATACAAAATACTCTGATACCCCCCCACAAAACCTCTTCACATTAAATTAAGTTAATAAAAAAAACATTACTGGCAAATCAAAATTTTAAAAACACATAAATTAATAAATTATGACATTCTAAGTAATATTAACAACCTAAAACAGTAGTGAAGTTCTTTTAGCTGGTTGTTGTTGCCGGAGTGCTGAGTCACACTAGATCTGTCAACCCTGTCAGTGAACACGTTTGAGTGAGTAGTGGTGAACCACAGACATGAGACAGTGTCTGAAGAAGAGTGACTGGCAGCTGGAATTGACCACAGAAAGCAGTGTTGCCAACTTATAGACTTATAGCGGCTCTATATTTAGCAAATTTTCAGCCTTTTTTTTCAAACTAGCAATGAATCTAGCGACTTATTATCTGGAGACTTGAACCAGAAAACACACGTTCTTCAATTATTGACCATTTGTCAATGTGAATGTTAATAACATTTTACTGACTAAGTACTAAAATGTTAGCTAAATTAAAAAAACTGGTATTCTGATCTATTGTGAATCCAGACCTTTAGATGTTATGAAAAGTTAATAAAGTTAAATAAAGTCAATGACAACATATTTTTTGTAATATATTTGACAATAAAGTTAAAGAAGTTACTGTTACTAAGCTTAAGTTACTAAGTTAAGCATTTTAATAATGTTATGTAAAATCTGAAAGCCAAATATTAAAATCATTTTACAAAAATTTTAACTAAAATGTAAATGTACCTGCCACAATAATCTAGTTAGCTGGTTTTTCAGATAGGGTAGCAAACTAGACTGCTTCTAAATTGAAATGCCATTCGCACTCTAGTTAACTAGCTAGTTAGCTAAATTGGATATGAATATAAGGGGGCTAGCAAGTTATCGAATGTTAACAATCCTTTAATTTGTAGCCTCTATGTTTAGAACATCTGGAAGCTGCTCTGAGAACAGAATGTGTAACAGAACTGTACTGGAAGCTGCTCTGAGAACAGAATATTAAACAGAGCTGTACTGGAAGCTACTCTGAGAACAGAATGTGTAACAGAGCTGTACTGGAAGCTGCTCTGAGAACAGAATATAAAACAGCTGTACTGGAGGCTGCTCTGACAACAGAATGTATAACAGAGCTGTACTGGAAGCTGCTCTGAGAACAGAATGTGTAACAGAGCTGTACTGGAAGCTGCTCTGGGAACAGAGTGTGTAACAGAGCTGTACACAGGGTAAAATTTTAGGGAACGGTCAGGCGTTTGGTGTTATTCCTTTTCCTGGCAGACCGCCTCCATGTCAGAGAGGCCACCACTCCAATTTCTCTGGCCTTCGGGCTCTTCTCTTTGACTCCAGACTGGGAAGGATCGCCCCTCACTTTCTTATTCTCTTCCGCACCGGACTCTGGGCTCTATAGTGATTTGCCTTGCGCTGGGATGAACCACTCCTATTACTCATCTATTGACTAAGAAGCCGTCTCTCTCTATCTCTCTCTCTCTCCCTCTCTCTCTCTTTTTCTCTCTTTAAGAGGAAGTACAGCTGCTCATGCAACACGCTTCACCTGGCCGTGTTGGGATGGAGCTCTCTCGCACTTTGGTGCGCACTCTACAGTGTACACACACAACTGAAAAGAAATGAAAAGACTTGCTGGTAAAAAGAAATGGGGAATTAAAGATAAAATAAATAAAGAAAAGGGGACAATTAATCCTAGCTTGCTCCACCATTTGGAAAGTGAGACTTGTTGTATGATATATAATAAGGTATATATAATAAGCTGTATATGATATATAATAAGGTATATGTAACAAGCTGTATATGATATATAATAAGGTGTATATGGTATATTCAATTCAATTCAATTTTTATTTGTATAGCGCTTTTAACAATGAACATTGTCTCAAAGCAGCTTTACAGAAAATAATGAAAAGAGTTAT
>JAOVVF010019525.1:0-13478 GCA_028565595.1 Duopalatinus emarginatus | reverse complement strand
ATAATTTTTTTATTTTATTTATTTATTTTTTTCCCCCGCACATATCCAAGCTTCTTAGGAAGTTGGGGACGTAGCACAGGTTCAGCCATGATACCCTGGAGGGTTAAGAGCCTTGCTCAGTGGCCCAGCAGACACTAAATTATAGGTAGAGGAACACTCATCTGAGTTTGGGGTTGCCATTCCCACCTGTCATCTTAACATTATCAAACATGCAATGCACTGGGGATACAACAGAATTGATACAAATCGGAATACAACAGAATTTTGAATCGTACTGCAGGAAGTATGGTGTTCATTATCTACAGAATATTTACACAAGCATGTGGAGTCCAAGCCCCACCAAGGATCAGACCAGTTTTTCTGGCACTTCAGTGCAAATGTCAGAGATAGAGACAGATTCATTTTATTTATCTAATCCGATGCTTTGAACGCATCCAAAAATAATAGAAATACATCTTTTGATTGAACATTACATTGAATGTACACTAGATGGCCCCATTTAGTCTCCTTTTTCTGTTATGATAACCTCCAGCCTCCACTATGGGAAGGTTTTGCACTGGATTTTGGAGCAGTGACTGTAGGGATTTGTGTTCATTCAGCCAACAGAGCATTCCAGATAATCCCAAAGCTATTTAGTGGGACTGAAGTCAGGCCTTTGTGCAAGACACTTGGGTTGTTCCACTTCAACCTTGGCAAACCATGTGTTCACAGAGCTTAGTCTGTGCACAGGGGCATGGTCATGAAGAAACAGGTTCAGGCCTCGTCATCATATACAGTTGTCTGCCTCCAACCTTGTGGCAACGGTCCAGGAAAGAGCTACACAAGTCTGATGGTCAGGTGTCATACTTTTTAAAAACTATACAGTGACAATAACAGATTTGAATATTACATGAGTAATCTAAGCTTATTTTCCTTTAGCACATATGCATTGTGTGAGCTGTAATGTAATGCTTGGAAAGCCTACATGTCCTTAAATGCATTAATCATAAATATATCATGTAGATAAGTGATGCGGTTAATTGACTTGCATGTTAATTTAGAAGATTTGCAAACTGGAAAATTAAGGGAACCACCATAACAGGTCATTTCTACATATTTCTACCTATTTTCTAACACATGTACATGCTGTACACAGCACTTAATAGGTAGGCTTGATCAAAGAAGGATGCACTGTGGTGGTATTGATGAGTGTGCACAAGGGGGGGCTTAAATCGATGAAAGATCAGTTCAAACCCCTTTATCCTGGGTGTGCTCCCATTTTGGTATCACTACAATACTGTGTCATGTTTGTGTCAGTTTCGCAAAGCATACAGAAACATGCATCGCTATTGATAGAAACAACAAAAAAATGTCATTCATTAAGAGTAATCATATTTGTCCATGTGGCCAGACTTTATACCCACCCTATATATAGTATGATCAAGCCTGCATCCTTGTGGTGAAAGTATCTCACTGCAATAACTTGTTCCCTTGATGCTCTTTTCTGCCACTATGTGGACAATTAGCTACAAGTCAGTAGTTTAATAGGACTAATAGAATCAACCTGTAGAAAAGCCACAGACAGACTGACCCTGATTAACACACAGTGAGAATGCCTTTCTAGCACACTATACTAGTACATCCTATTCAAATAAAAGCCAGATTTATTTGACTCAGTGGAAGGTGTTGAAAGTGTTCTCTACATAGGTGAGTGTGTCAGCAGGTCGCTTACTGTGATGAGAATGATGGCTGTTTGGAGCTACGCAGTGGCCTTCTTCATCCTCCTTCAGTGATGATATACACGGTCCGCAGTAAGAAGAACCGGGTTTGCAGAACTGACGGCCCGCTTTGGCACAGTCTATGTGGTCGGGGCAGTGTTTTACTATGACAGGAAACACACGTACAGATAAAAATGAATAAATCTGTAAAGTCGGATAATCTCCATGTGTGAAAGGTACATTTAAATTCTGTAAACAGATTTTTATCCCACCAGACCTGGTAACATATTTGGGACTGTTTGAATACATTGAGCAAACTAGACAATTAACCACTTAAAAAAATAGAATTACTTTATATAATGGTAATATCTATTGTATATATGTTAATACTACAATATTGTTACCCCCTCCCAGACTCTTACTAAAGCTGAACTGGTGGAAATCAATCATTCTCTAGTCATATTTCTGCACCATGAACATATTTATGGCATGATGTGTCTTTACCAGGCTTCAGAAACAACCCTGACTTTTCACATAATTAACATCAAAACAAACTTTGAGACACAACATATCTAATCTTATAAAAATGAGGAAGTCGGTTGGCTATAATTAAGCTTGGTATCGACTTGGACACCGGAGACACTCTGTGTTTGTACCAGTTAATGTTCTTTAACAGACTGCCCCAAAACAAACACCATTTAAAAATCTATTTTCTGATTTAATACTTGGGAGAAATAATACATAGGAGAAAACATGAAAATGGTATTTTATTATGGATGTAACTGCTTCCTGAACCTTGCATTACCACCAGGGATGTAACACATGAAGACCAAGATTTCCCAACAAGGTCATATACAGAAAATTTAACCAATTCTAAATAATTAAAAACCCTGGCGAGGAGATGCTGCTAGTAGAGTGGTGTGTGACGTTAGGAGCTGGGAGTCCAGCGATGTCTACAGGCTTAAAAAGGTATAAATGTTTATTTTTTTAATCACTATTATTGCGATTTAGAAAAAAAAAGGAGTGAGTGAATCAAGTGTGCTCAGACGTCCATGTGACTTGAAACTGGTTCTCATTGTTTACCGACAAAACTACTCTGCAAACAATTGTAGAAAAGAAAATTAGATGCCACTGGAGCTGTTTTTTAATTCACTTCCTTGTGTTATTTTTGCATGACCGTATGACTAGTTTCCTTGTCCGAAGTCTTATAAGGACCAGTGCTCATAAACTAATGCATTTCAATGGTGAATTGTTCATTTTTTATGTCTTGCCCATGTCGTGCCATTAATTGTTGTGATTTTAAAGGCTTGAGGTTGTGACCTTGAGGTTTGATTTTGGCAGAACAAGCCATTTCTCAGCAGGTTAACGAGAGCGAAAATGAGCGAACAGATGGAAAAGCAGTGGAGCTCGAATTCAGTGTTGATGGAAACATCTGTCAACTCTGGAAACTGTCGAGCTGAAATTCCATCTTATCTTTTCGTTCGTGCCTATGTTGATTATAGCTGTTGATGTACTTCCTGTAGGGAAGGAAAGACAGGAAACTCTCACAATGGGACATTTTCCTGGCCCTGGTATCTTTCACCACTATACCGCCAAACACTTGTTTTTCAATAAAAACGTTTTTTTTCTTTTGTTCTGTCTATTTTTTTTGTCGCACCATTGCACAAATTTCAGTGGTGCTTCTGTATGCAAAAAACTAGGATTCGTACAGTATATAGGAAAGGAAGTCTCCCTGTTTAAACTTAACCTTGCTTGTGTGTGCTGGAACGTGCTGCCAACAATGCTTATTGGCACACTTGGTTAATGATTACTGGGATGGGAACATGTGGTTCAAAGAAAATATTCCTTACTCTTTCTACTGCATGGTTATCTTCCTTGGTGCATAAAAGAGGATTGAATATTTCACGATTTCTGCTTCAATGTGTATATGGTTTGGTCAGAATTTGGCATGAACAGAACAAATCCACTGACCTACACTGCTTTGTGTCAACAGTTTAGGCTGGTGGTGGTAGTGCAGATGTGTGGGGAATAGTGTGGAGGTCCAATGGCACACACTGTACCTTTTAATGCTAGTTGTACATTCCTTTATGTGCACCATCTACCCATCATATAATTTGTTCTTCCAGCAGAATAAGGCGCAAAATCTTCGTCTCCATGCACAGGATACTCAACAGAGAACATTTGTGGTGTGTCATATCCAGTATTAGTATGGTGTTCCAAATTTTAAACTCAAATACTTTGGAAATTTGTAGTTTGTATAGCCCTGAGAATTAACAGAGACAAATGCCAATTAGCGTTGTCGATATTTTATTAGTCTACTATGTAGTTGGAGTAACTGGTATATTTTTTGCTATTTGGTACTCATGAAAATCTTTGGAGACCTGGGTGAACCACTGATGTTGGGTGATTATGCCACTGCAACATTATTAAGCATTAAAGAGGTCCGACATATTTTCAATGACCTCACTGCTCTCAGTTGCAGGGCTGCTGCGATCTGAATAATCCGAGAAGGACAGATACAGGAGGAACCAGAACTGCAGGAGGGACTGCAAGACAGATGGGGTCGTGCTGCATTGTTGCTGTGTGGGCAGTGGACTTGATTACGTGAGTAATCATTGATGACTGGATCTCTCTGAAGGTCAGCGACAGAAAGCCGAAACCTTTTCAGATTTAAGTGCACAGCTTGGTTCTGGAGATGTGTATGCCAACAACTTTACATCATCTTCATGCTGGCACAGGATGGCACACTGCTCACATAGCTGGAGGTGGAGGAAAGCCTAGCAGGCTGTACATCACACAAACACACTCTTATTCTGAATCCTAGTTATAACCTCCTGTCTAACCTGCGGATGTGTAGCTATAAAGAGAAAAGTGATGAGGCCAGGTCTCTTGTCTCTGGTTATTTACTGGCTAGTGCAGCAAGCCAGAGCAGCTGGGGGGGTGGGTGAGTGCTGAATGCAAGGCAGGTGACCAGGGTGCCATAATGTGTTCCTACATTTTGTCAATATTTTTACTGCCAATTAAGCCCAAGTAGTTGATTCAGTACACTCCCAGCATTCTCAAAGGTTTACACTGCTTTCCTCCGTGTTCTCCGGTTTCCTACCACTGTCTAAAAAATGCAGACAAGTGGTTTAGATATGCTAATAAAAGCAAAAAAAGTGTTGTAAATGTGTGTGTGCATGCAACTTCATCAAGGGCGTCCTCTTCTGCCTTGCTCCCAGCATTGTCAGGATTGGCCCTGACCCAGATAAGGCACATACTCGAGATAAACGAAAGGAAAATACTGTGATAAACTGAAGCACAGCTTTAGAAGCTGTATGAACCTGGGAATTCTCAAAGACAAGTGAGCATGAAATTGATAATCATCAGATTTGATTAGTGAATTTAATTGCAGCATATTAGGGTTAAATTAACTAGTTAAAAAAGCAAGATATCCAGCAGCCCATGTTTTTTTTCCCGTTTAAATGTGTAATCTTAAACTGTTTGATCATTTCTGGGACACCATGTTGTGTTTCTCACACAGCATCTTTATGTTTGTGTACATGTTGATAGTCAATTTGAAGAGAATGCAAATCTGACCCCTGCCAGTCTGCCAGCTAAATTTGCACAAGTTGCCCCTTATTCAAAATCACTGGACAATAAATTACCAAAATTAATAATCTGCTGCGACTTACCCAGAATGACCAGATGACTGAGACTCAGGGGTCAAAGTACATCAGGAAAATTAAAACCACACAGCATATACAATAAAAACACCATTTACCATTGATTTTTTTTTTACTGTCTCTGACTTACTGGTTCTGATGAGTAAATCAGGCCAGCTACTAGAGTATGAGAACGTTACAAAAAAAAAAAGACAAGGATGTAAAAGTAGCAGATCCAGTAGCATCTTATCTCTATTCCACTCCTGCTTAAAGAACAGCTCTGTCTGTAAACAAAGGGAACCGGTTTTAGATCACACAGGCTTGATTTACCCACTCCTTTTCTCAGTGTGCCAGAAACCTCCAAGTACTTTGTTCCTTCTGGGAAATGCTAAGTGCTCTCATTCTTTTCCCCCTCACATTGTGGTGCTCCTAAAACTTTATGAGAGACTTTATGACCAAATGTTTGTCACAGCCGTACTGTATGTGGCTCTTCCCTAAACATTTGCTACAAAGTGGGAAGCACACAACTGTATGGGACGGCTTTAACATTCTCTTTACGGGAACAAAGAGGAAAATAAATTAAAATAAAATTATAATTTCAGAGAAAAATAAATACATGTAAATGTAATATAGTAATCAGGTAAAATAGTAACATTACTAGTAGTTTATCACTTTAAAGTCACGAAATGATCTTCATGTGCCAATATACTGACAGCACCCCCTTCCACAGTGTCCATTATAAATGGTCGTTACCCCAGCAACTCGTGAGCCCCGGAATTTAAAATGGGAATTAATGGCAGTAAAGAATGATGAATCTCTATTTATGAGGGTGTAACCAGTGGTCCAGGATTTAGTGCCCATTAGTGACATGAGCTAGCTTTGTTGATTATTACCAATGAAAACAGAGGACATTGTCCATATTTTATTAAATATACCATTTCACATATTGTACTACAGTGAGGTTAGGGTCAAAGCAGCAGGGAGACCAGGTCCATGAGTACCTAAGATTACATAACCAAATAGTAAGGTCAATGTACATTAGAGTTACTGTATTCAATCTCAAGCCATAGTGCCTGACCTCACTAGAGACTTGACCTTACTTTAGCTTTTCTATAGAAAAGTGGAAAAGCTTAACTAAGTATCTTCTAAACAGTTACAGTATTTATCGGATTACAGATAAACGGATAGTACAATGCACTTTTTAGTATATTTTACATGGTTCTGGTTCTGTCTCTAACTGTGAAATAATATGCCTTTTTTTTTTTTACATAAATATACAAGGAAATGATCAGTGACTTTATAATTTCCCCTTCACACAATAATGTAACCAAGTAAAAGCCTTTTAAGTTTGTTCTGACTCCAGGAACTGCTCCAAAGTAATAAAAGGTATTATTATTACCAAGAATAACATTAATGAATTATTCAGAGCTCTATAACATACCACCTATAACAATTAAATGTGACTAATATATGACAGGCTATTTGTAAAATCATAAGAAT
Organism: Duopalatinus emarginatus; assembly: GCA_028565595.1. Lineage (NCBI taxonomy): Eukaryota > Metazoa > Chordata > Actinopteri > Siluriformes > Pimelodidae > Duopalatinus > Duopalatinus emarginatus. The sequence goes on along the minus strand of JAOVVF010019525.1, from coordinate 6,637 downwards.
ATTTATATTGGGCTGCATTAAAACATTTAATTTGCATGACATGATAATCATTACTCAACCTCCTTACATCTCATTTAACTCCATTAATGTTAATGAAGAAACATTTTCACCAACAAATGTTACAGAAAGGTCCTAAGGTAAAAAATAATAATAAAAAAAAAAAGAAGATTGGATTATCGAAAAAAAATAAAAATAAAAATGGTCCAACTTCATTAGTGCACCAAAATACTTGGAAGAAATTCAAATGACGTCAATCCAGGAGCCTACCATATGTTCCAGTAAATAACCTTGTCTAGCTTCAGGTTTACCTTAAAGGTGTTCCTCCAGAGAAGATCAATAGAACAGTGTGCAATGAACTTATAAAACGGTGTGTACTCAGCAATGCTGTAACACATGGATGGATGTTTGATGTGCATCGCTTAAATGTTTGAACATGGCTGGAATGGATCTCACTGCTCATGTGGGAGTGTTAATAAAAATTAACCACAAAGCATCATCTGTTCTTGTCTCACGCTCCACGCTTTATCGCAGTGCTGACTTTTCCTTCCCCCCACGGCTCAACTTTTTCCAAAAGAAGGTTGACATTTGCATAGAAATACCAAATGGGTTTATTCATTGTCACACCTTACAAACGCCAACAGCCAAACAGACCGGTGAGTCAAGGCTCTCAGGGCTGTTTATGGCTGGACAGGATTAACTAGGCTTACAGATCAAGCGAACAGTGGTGGGACAATCTGCAGGGATTTACTTTACAGTCCTAAACCACAAGCACAGTTCCTAGAGATTAGCAATGCAGCCATGCCTGTGTGACACCAATACACAAATCCATCTTCCAGCACTGTAGTGCCAAAATACCATAATACAAAACTGAATGATTCAGTGTTTGAAAGTAGGTCAGTAAACAGCTCAAAGTATAATCCTTAGATTTGGGGAAATCGATTTTTATATATTTCTACATCTAAAAGTCATAAACAAACATTTTTGACCTACAGATCAAAACTGGTGCTTTAGAGCTTTCGTATCTGTTCCTGTGTAACGGACATCTATACTTACATCTGTTTTACAGTTTGGGAAAATCATGATCCATACTTATCAGAGCACATGCTATGAAGGTGTGCTGTGGTAGAAGCAGATTCTGTGGCTCTTCTGTGTGATAGGACCAAACAGGCAAGCTTATACAACCCCACATACATCTGTGAGTCTTGGGTGGCTATGGCCATGTCTCCAGTTCACCGGTTGTCCTTACTTGGACTAATTTTGGCAGGTATTAACCACTGAATACTAGAAATACCACACAAGACCTGCTGTTTTGGAGATGCTCTGATCCAGTTGTCTAGTCATCACAATTTGGCCCTTTATTAAAATCACTCAGATACTTACACTTGCACTTGCTATTTGTTCTCCTTCCAATACAATACATTTAAGAACTACCCGTTCACTTGCTGAAAATATATCCCACCTCTTAACAGATGCCACTGTAATGAGACAATTAAATGTTCTTCACTTCACCCGTCAGTGGTTTTGTGGTTTTAATGTTATGTTATTTTTATTGATTAGTATTTATGTTTAAATTCAATTAAATTGCATTTAATTGTACCTTATGCACAGGGCTTGTTGTGACGTATCAGGTGCGAGATGGCTGTCCGGCAATGCCACCACAACTCACATGTAGCCTTAGTGGAAATAGGAAAGGCATGCAATTTTTTTTCTTTTTTATGGTTACTTTTAATAATTGTTTCAAAGCAGGTTTACAGGAATAAAACAAAACATATAGGATATATAGTCAAACCATAAGCAACAGAGGCAAAAACCTTGTGAGGAACCAGACTCAAATGGAAAGCCATTCTCATCTGGGTTAGACAGATAGTGCAATTATAAGTATATAAATATATAATTATAATTATAATGATATGAGACAAAACCAACTCACATGTACTTCATGCCTAAGATTGTCTCCTAGATTTAACACTAATTTCTTATAGAATTGCTTAGGGAACTTGTATAACAAATTTTACTGCCAGAAAAAAAAATTTCTGCTTTCAAGGTACTGCTTTCAAGGTTTTCACCTTGTCTGGTTTGAATATGTCCTCCATGATCTAGGTCTAGATGCTCTTTGTCTTTCTCTTTGGTATTTTGGACATTCACTCAAGATATGTTTCATGGAGATGGGTGTTTTTCTAATATGAATTAATATTAATACAAACATTTCTCTTAAATGAAGAATTTATTTTTAATGAAGAATCCAATATTCCTCTTTCAGATCTCTGCAACAAACTTGAAATACTGTCACTGTAGCACCTGTTCCAATAATATTAAACAAAGATAAACAGCATATCCACTCTGACAGGAGGAACATCTAGTGCCTGATGCGTCATGTTTTGTCTGCTCTAATGAGCAAAGGATTTCTTCTTATTAAGGTTAATCTAATCTCAGATCGATTCTGTGGCTTTCGTTCACGAGACAAGGATGCAAATGCAGACAGATGGAGCAGGGGCTTGAAAAGAGACGAGGGGAAAACCCAGCTGTTAAAGCTTATCAAGATTAACAGGGAGGCACATTAAAAAAAAAAGAAACACAGAGAGATGAAATAGGGAATGCTTCAGAATAACCTTCATCTCTAAATCTGCAACTACCTTCAGCAATAGATCATATGATTAGTTGTATAAAATGCAAAATATACTTTAGCTACTGAAGCCAAATAACTTATAAGTCATGAGAGGGACATGACTGAAGCCAAACATCATCACTCAAAATCAAATCCTTTCCCAAATATAAAAGCATTTATCTGTGGGGTAAAAACAAACGCTGCTCAAAATGATTATAATTATTATTAAATAATTATTAAATATAATAATTAAAGAAATAAACAATAAATAATAAATTAAATAATAGCAATAATAAATTAAATAATAGCAATAATAAATAACAAATTAAATAATAAATTTAACAAATATTAAATATATTAATTTATCATATATCAGTTATAATTATGAAGTTAAGTAAAGATTATAGACAAATAAATAAATAAATAATATTCTTTTTTCTTATTATTACTTTTCTTATTTTTTCTTTATACAGCACAAAAAAATTGTCAATTTGTTTATTAATTTAAAAATAGCATAAACTTCAGTTTATATTTAAAGTTGCTTGATATCCAGAAAACAAATTAGTTCCTCTTATCACTTACATTATAACAGTAGCAAATAGTTGTTCCCTCTTACTCTTGATTCATTTCCTTCTCTTTTGAAGTTAATAACAGTCAAATATCAGAGCCGTTTCCTGTGTCTTTCAGACTGTACAGACTACTTCCCAAAATGCTACATAAATATCCCCTCACAGAAATACGGATATACTAAATCTATACTAAATAAATGGATATACTAGATCCACCAAGTACGGTTGATAAGATTCTAAAAACAATTATGACATGCTGAGTCGCTGATATTTTTGAGGCCTCATCTGTACACAGGATGTTGAGTCAAGTACAGCAAAAACTAATACAATGACACATGAATCGCTGATTTGAAAAATGTTGATAAAAAAAATGTAAAATCAGCTCAGACTGTTTTTTTTTCTACTCAGGATTTAAACATACACATTACACACTCAGTCACCTGTCTGTCACTGTTCCATAATACTGCACTGAATACTAATGTTTGTAGAGGTAATTTAGATTAGATATTTTAAATACATTATCCCTGTTTTGTTTTCATTAAAACAAATAAATAAATAACTGTTTACATCTTAATAGGTTTGCCAAGAGCACTTTAAAAAATGATTTGGTAAAGTGTTCTGAGCCAAAACGTTTCTGTTAATGTGTTTCTTTGAAGTTATATTTACTTGTAAAATTTTATGATCAACAATAGGGTAATGTCTTTGATTTCTCTGTTCGATAAATTGTAAAGTAACTTGTAAGGTAACGTAAATTAGGATTGTTCTTGACATGAAAAAGATATGTACTGATACATATAAGACTACGTTCTTAATGTGTTTATGTGAAACATCCACCAAGTCCTTGTGTAAGATGTTACTATACATAATAACATATTAGAACAAAAGATTTAATAATAAAACCCTTGCACATGGCACTATGTCAGAGCTGCTGTAATATACACTGAAGTGCCAGAAAACTGGTACAGATGAGCCTATGTAATATACATAGGCCAGTGGTGGCTCTATAATAGTGTAGAGTTTGTTTAGCTGGCATTCCACGAGACCCCTGGTACATCTCCAAATGTCTCTGACAGGTGAACACTATGCGTGTGTCCTTTGTAATAAGTTACACCCGTTCATGTCATGCATTCATTCTGTTGAGTTTAGCCTCGTCTAACAGGACAATGCACCACCAGACATGTCAAGAGACAACAAATTATGGTTAGCGGAACATTTATTTGAGTTGGGGGTTTTACCAGTGGCACCTAAGTCACCAGATCTCAGTGTTATTGAAGAGGTCAGGGATGTCATGCAACATGCTGTGGAACACAGAAATCATAGAATTCATCTCAGAATACAACAGAATTGTGGGCCATTCTGCAGGAGGTATGGTGTTCATTACCTACAGAATATTTCCACAAGCTTGTGGAGTCCATGCACCTTAGGGGACCTATTAGTCCGTCATTTTCCTGTAAAACTAGGACCTGTCCTGAAGAATTTCTTTTCACAAAGCACTTACACCCAAGACTCCTTTCATAAAGGTAAAATGAAGGTATCCTAATATAAAACGTTACCAAATATCACTGATTATAAGAATTACTTTGTTAAAAAGTAAACAATCATTGTTATTAGTCTTGGATTATATGGAATGTCCACAGTACAGATCCCACTGTATGAGTCATTACAGTAGAGGCAATAGTGTACTGAAATGAGTGCATTATAATGGAAACAGTTTACCAAGTGGAACTACAGTCTGAGCGGTGTTGTCATATGAAAATAATGCACACTTTCTAATCAATCATATCAGAAATTCAGCACTGCTGTGGGTAGAAAGAAATTGTGTCCCCAGAAGCTGTGTCCCCATGGCTGTCCCATTTCAAATGGTCCAACAGGTAGATCTTTCACCAGCCAACATATCCCAAGACTCATTGCATGCCGGTAACAATTCTAGTATATACAGCGTTGCTGGAATACACTTTTCAATTTATTTTAAAAATACTGGGTTTAAACTTAAATAGACAGATGACAAAAATGGTGAAAACAAAACTTGCGTTAAAGTTCTGTTTTGTTTTAGGGAGCATGGAGCAGACTGGGCAGTTTATAAAAACTTTTTCTAATACACAAAATAAATAAATAGGGCAGCCGTGGCCTAGTGGTTAGTGAACCGGAAGGTTGCGGGTTTGATCCCCTGCCTAGGGCAAGACATGACTGAGGTGCCCTTGAGCAAGGCACCTAACTGCCTGAACTGTTCCCCGGGCACCATGGTTTGGGGCTGCCCCCTGCTCCGGGCAAGTGTTTTCACTGCTCCCTAGTGTTCACTGGTGTGTGTGTGTGTGTGTTTCACTGCACGGATGGGTTAAATGCGAAGGTCACGTTCCTCTGTGTGCAAACACAGTAGGCAAATAGTTCACTTTCATTAAATAAACATTTCCAGCTCAATCTTTAAGGAACTTCAGCAGAGTTTGGTGGAGCAGAGATGAGGGCAGTGGTGCTGAGACACAAACAGAAAATCCACCATTAAGCAGACCGTCTCATTTCGGCTCGGTCTTTGCCGTTAACTACTCCTTCGTCGAAGAGAAAAGCCTTCATGGACCATGTAAACCATATCCTTAGAGGATTTAGCATGTGAATTGGGACACAGCTTGTGTGTTTAATTCCCACACTGGTCATGTCATCTGCTATGTTGAATGTTGTGACATGTTTGGATGGATTTTAATCGGCTGTTAGTGTTTTCATTGTTTATCAAATCACTCAAAGTCATCCAAATGATCTCTTTCAATACTGTCTCTATCATTATAGTGAAGTTAGAATGATTTTGAAAACATATTTGAAAATATATTTAGTCATCATTACAGTCTACACAGCTCCAGGGATCTGAGGTTGTAGGTTCAAACCTCACTCTGTTCTCTGTCCTCCGTGTGTGTGGGTTTCCTCCAACTTCCCAAAAAAAACCCAATATGTGTACCCTGCAATAGACTGGCACCCCTTCAGAGGGTATTCATGCCTTGTCCTCAGTGACTCCAGATGGGCTTCAGACTCACTCTGACCCTGACTTACCAAGTCTAATCTATTGTAAAAACTCATTTATTAGGACTCTTCCTCTTTTATGTTATATATTTTGGTATGTAAATAATCATGACGACTCAAGAGACGGACAAAATGAACTTCTGACGTCATTTGGAGATTTTTAACAGCATGGATTAAACAGTTTCCCCTGAACAGAGAGAGCCACATGTCCACACTGGTGTAATGTAGAGTTAATCCAGGTATAAATACAGTTCAGTATAAATACAGTTCAGTATAAATACAGTTCAGTATAAATACAGCTCAGTATAAATACAGTTCAGTATAAATACAGCTCAGTATAAATACAGCTCAGTATAAATACAGTTCAGTATAAATACAGCTCAGTATAAATACAGTTCAGTATAAATACAGCTCAGTATAAATACAGCTCAGTATAAATACAGTTCAGTATAAATAC
>JAOVVF010019485.1:0-13480 GCA_028565595.1 Duopalatinus emarginatus | reverse complement strand
GACTCTTCTATTTCAGGTATTTGTGATATATAAGTAGACTCTTCTATTTCAGGTATTTGTGATATGTGAGCCGACTCATATATTTCAGATATTTGGGAGAGTCGACTCTTGTTTTTCAGGTATTTGGGATTCAAGAGTCAACTCACATATGTCAGATATTTGGGATTGGGAGTGGACTCTTTTATTTCAGGTGTTTGGTATTTGAGAATCGACTCTTTTAGTTTAGGTATTTGGGATTCAGAAGTTGACACTTTTAGTTCAGGTATTTGGAATTCGAGAGTCGACTCTTCTAGTTCAGGTATTTGGTATTCGAGAGTCGACTCTTCTAGTTCAGGTATTTGGTATTCGGATTTGAAAGTCGACTCTCTTATTTCAGCTATTTAGGATTTAGGATTCATTTTTAAACACCTGAAATAGAAGAGTCGACTCTCAAATCCTAAATGCCTAAGAACATAAAAGTCAACTCTCGAATCCTGAATACCTGAACTAGAAGAGTCGACTCTCAAATACCAATTGGTATTTGGGGTTTGAGAGTTGACTCTTATGTCTTTAGGTATTTGGGATTCGAGAGTCGACTGTTCTATTTGGCATTCACGAGAGTCGACTCTCATAGATTGGGGAAGTGTGACATTCCCAGTGATGGTTTCTACACCAGAACACCACATAAGAAGCCTATTATATTTATTTTGGAAAATAAAACAGAATATAAAGATATAAAAACAAAAAGCCATGAGATGTTAGCCTACAGTGTTGCTAAATGTTGCTAAATAATAATAATAAATTAAACTAAAACAACACTGAAGACATGTACCCTGTAATACCAAAAATGATGACACCCAGTGGCTGGAAAAATAAGTGCCCTCACCAACCACAATGGTCATCAATCCAGCCATCCATCCATCCATCCATCCATCCATCCATCCATCCATCCATCCGTATGTCTATCTTACTAAGCACTTTATCTCATTCAGGGACACAGGACACACTGAGCTGATGAGGCAGCATTTAACAGACATCCTGTAATGTATTTAAAGCAATTCACCCTGCTTAATTGCTCAAATTAAAACCATATATATGGCTTAGTGTTTGGAAATAACCATGACTTAGCTGTTCTCTAATCCCAGACCGCTTTAGTTATATAGAGATCTAATGTGGCTATTTTACTGATGTAATTTCCCATCAGACTTCAGTTCTGTTTGTGTTTACTAGTCACCAGACCCAGACTGACCGTCAGGAGAACCAGGACATTTCCAGGTGGCCTGGCCTGTCAGCTGGACAGTCTGACTAGATGATGTTACAACGTATGATAAACTAAACAGCGTAGTTAATCTTGTGAAAGCACCTTGTGCTTGCAGTCCTGTTCCACGATTCGTGCTTTTCTGCCATGATGTAGCATGTAAAGAAAACACTCATTAACCATTCACATGTGTGCAGTACAGCTGGAGAGTCTGTGCTCAGTGCATCTTACAGACATGGGTAAGAAGAGGAAAGGTAGAGCGGAGAGCAAGAGACTAAAACAGAGAAAAACTGGAAGAGGAAGCTTCCAGATGATCAGAAATGACAGTTTCCCAACCAGTTTGCAGCAGTTTAATTATTTGTGACTTTTAAGAATTAAGAATCTGATAAGAATAAGATATGTTTAATGCTCATGATTAGCATTAAGAAAGTCTGCTTTTCAGGTTAGGTAATTACTCATTCATTTTAAGAGCATATGTTATATGTAAACAAGTGTGGATCTGATTTAGGTGTTTTTTTTATATAACAAAGTGTATGGTATGTTTTTAAATCCTGGCATGATGCAAAGCTTGAGCCATTTAGTGTATACTGCATCATAGACAAGATGGCAGAAAGTAGTGAATTACTGCGCTGCCTGATTGCTTTTTAAAGTAATCTCTCAGTTTGGCAAAGTTATGAATGTCATAGATTATAAATACTATACTAAACATCAATTCATACAGATACAGTAGCCATGAGTATGTGTGTGTGGCCTGATTCCTATAGCATAATTCCCAACCTGAACAATTGTCCCAGTCCGGCACTGCTAGTCACCCATTTCCCCAAATATAGAGCTTGAAAAAAAAAAAAAAATCAACACAGCATTCAGGCAGCTGAAGCAGATTCATCAGCTGTACTCCAATTACCACACTCTTAGATTTGACAGTTTAATGAACAAGACAAATTAGTTTGTCATTCTGCATCTACAATCATCACGACTGAATCACAAACTATTAAACATGCAGCTGTATTATACAATAATGTGTTTTAATTTATGATAAGGAAAGACACGGGTTCGATTCCCAGAACCGACTCAGAAAGCAAATATTATATTTACACTCAATGCACTCTTTTTGTGTATTATTATTATCGTCATAAGTGTTTACTTGTTATATGATAATTATTACTTTATGTCTGACATGCTTACACAAAGAGCTTAATGTATACAAAGAGTTTGACTGTCTATAGCTACTGCATGCCTGTGCAGCCTGACTAGTAATCACAGCTCGAACAATAAACTGATGTAAATTAGGTTTTGTAGGTGCGATATCTATAAATAACCCCAGAATAAAATTGTTAGGACTAGTCGTTATACTAAGACATTATACTGTGATGTTTCATAGATGGCATAATAAAAATAATCTAGGGCAAACTATTACACATACACTTAAAAGCAGATGGGCAGCTGCATTCGTGATGTCTGATTTTTATTTTTATTTTTTTGTGTTTGTTTAGTGTTACATCTCAAAAATGACCTACCTGGTTCATGCCAAAATGAAGATGACATCTGGAAATCATTTCAGCTGTTATACTAACGCAGTCTTTCTGTTCGAGTATTTATAACAAGTCCAATCACAGTATCGTTTATACAGTAATTAAGTGTAGGACAATCCTTCAGGGAACATGAAGTGAATAGCCCTCATACAGTTCTGTCACATATTCATAATAAAATGTCTTTCAATACACACTAAGTGTGTCATGCATTCACTCCCATTCACTGTAGTACAACCAAAGATATGTGGCAGCTTCTATTCACTGCAGGCCTTGTGGTTGATATTGGGCAGCTTGGATGGAGGAATGGAGGAGAGGTAATAAATGTGCAGTGTCAAAAGCAAAGAAAAGGAGATATGAAAAGAGACAGGCCTGTACTGACCCATTACTTTGAGGAAAAGAGAGAGAGAGAGAGAGAGCATGCAGAGATGGAGATAACTGAAAACAGGTCTATTAAATGAGTCTTACATGCCAGTAGCGTGTGATTATTTATGAGATGCAGTCTTGCTGCTAGCGCGCTACCGAGCGACAAAGTCACCTTTGCTTTATCTTACAGCGGCTCAGTGGAAGTGTAGTTAAATGTCAGTCTTTATTCCACCAGTAACGATGGAGTGATTCGTTACACATGACCGCATGTGGTGGAACTACAAGTTTTTGCATTTTCTGTCCAACACCACGTTGCTCTCACAAACCTAGTCCCGAATGATCTCATCCTTCTCTTGGATCTCATTATTAGGAGCATGGAGTTTTTCCCTCTAGAGATTTGCTCATAGCCTTGAATTTCTGCCGTTCTAACCTCATTCGCTTTAGTTGTCATCAATCACCACCTCAGCAGTCACCTCCTGAGCATCACTGAGCACTGAGTGAGATAAAGTGACACACACTGAGTCCCAGAGATGCTTCTTAACAAACACAAATTAAATTAGAAATATGTTTATTTCATGGGATGATGTGTAGTAGCCCCAAAGAATTTCAGGATTGATTCTATCAGCAGACAAATTTGAAGCCTTATACAGTAGTATATCTCATAGTCTTAGGGACAGTCTGTAAGTCAAGGCATAATAATTAATAACTAAATAATTATTATTTAGATGATATTTGGGTATTTTTTTAAGTGGGATGACATTCCAACTTTGAATCTGAGAAAGCATGCATTTAACCACTCCCCAAAAAACTATTTCATTTTTCTTTGCTGCTCTTAAACAAACAACATGTTAGAATTCATTACCTTTTTTTTTTTTTTTTTTAGCATATACACAAAACGTGATTAATTACTATCTACAGTATGCTAATGCACTGAGGCCATTAAGTTTTCCAAATAATTTACATGAAATATTATTATGGTTATTCAATTCAATTTCATTACATTTTATTTGTATAGTGCTTTTAACACTGGACATTGTCCCAAAGCAGCTTGACAGAAGTAATGGAACAGATTATACATTTGTTGAAATTTTATCCCTGATGAGAAGCTAGTGTCGACAGCAGCAATGAAAAAACTCACTGAGATGACAAGAGGAAGAAACCTTAAGAGGAACCTCAATTCTCATAAGGAATTTATAATTTATGCAATTATAAATAAAAAGTGCTCAAAAAAATAAGACAATTAATTGTAGTTATAAGTCTGTATTCTGATTCATGGTTTCTACATCTGTCCATTATGGAGTTCTGTAGACTGTCTGTGTTCATGTTGGGTCAGATGAGACTCCAAGAACATAGTTATGATTCTTATAATTATTATTATGTGTTCGGTAAATCCGTTCCCCCGATTTACTAAATCGTTCCCTCAATTTACTAATCCATCTATATATAGCAAAATAATCAGATGAATGCTGAATAATAGTGCGGTATGTGATATTTACATGACATTTTATTGTTTATTGTTTGATTATGCTGCTAGTGTTAGCCAGCTGTGTTGTGTGTTGTCATAGCAACGGTTCATCATGTTGTCTTGGTAAGAAACAGTGTAGTACATTCATATTTTGATAGGCTAATATGCAAAATATAAACATACTACACTGTTATACTAAATCAAGGAAATGATTTACGTGTCTAAAAAAAAAAATCATGGTGCCCAGGGAGCAGTTAGGTGCTTTGAATTATTTCTAAACGGCATCCTAAAATAAATCTGCAACCTGCCGTAAATTACTCATGGATTTACCCTTGTAGCCAAATGTCTTGTAATATGTTTTCATTGTTTTTTGAATATAATGGTTGCTACATCAAAGATTGTTATTTTTGTGCTATTTTTAACTCGTTCATGTCACCTATGTGTTGGTGATGAAAGGGTTATTAAATGTATCTTGAAGATGCATTTACACTTCTTGTAATATGGCTCAAATGTGTCTCAGATCTCTTGAGTTGGTTTGAGTGATTACATTTAAATCTTATATAAATGCATTTTGGGTACAATAACTTTTTTTTGCTTTATACGGATAATCTCTCTGGATAAAATCCTGACACTCATTATGAACAAAACTAGCAACTGTAAACAGGGTCAGAGTCATTCTCCATATTTGTTTGATACAGTGCCTCAAATCTATTTATGAAACAGAGTCCTGCTGTGTAGAAACATTCATATCATGTGTTTATTAAACAGACCATATGGTGCTTTGATTAGCCATAATCATGATCTAGAGTAGGATCTGGAGCAGAAGAAACTGCTGAGTCTCTGTGTCTGTGTGTCATAAAAGCAAAAAAAAGGACATATTTCTTAGAAGTATATCGATGAAATAAGGGCCATTTCTAGTTATTAAGGAACTGTCAGAGCCAGAATCCACAGACTATGCTGACAGTGCTGACATTTCTACTTCCTTGATTTTTTTCAGTGTTTTCCAGTATTGTCATCTCCCTGTACTTTAGAAATTGTCCTACTTTGTTACTGACACTACCACCAGTCTTAAGTCTTGCAGACTGCACATTTATATCTTTGCATGTTTTGTGAGTTGCACTGAACAAGAAGTTCTACCTAATTGGTTATAATTCCTGCATTTCTATATCTGATGACTTCCATGTTCACCCATCTACTTAATCAGCTCTAACAACACTGTATGTGTTAACATAGGCAAAGCTAAGAGATAAAGACAATTAACTGGTCCTAGTGCACAAGAGGTAAAAGACGTAACATTTGGAGCAAAAACACAAAAGCAGAAAGGAGGACGGTAATTAAAAAATAAAGAGATAAACCCAATTATAAAGGTGAACAGGCAAACAGAGAAGGGGGCAACTATATAAACAAGGTAAAGAAAGTGGAAACTGAACTAAACAGAATATGTTGAGCTATTCATACCTTAAATTTCCATATGCAGAGTTTCTTTGTGACCTAATAATATTAATTTAGCACTGGCTAAGAAGCGACATAATCAGGTGATTATGCCAAGCCCTTCATTGCTCATTCTCTCCCACTGTTCCGGATTGATGGAGGCCAATGTCGCGTTTCCTTCACTATGGCAGCGATGTCCTCGGCCACACGCCAGCGCCCCTTTGATTAATCTGTCTACTCTCTTTTAATCATTGTCCCGGCAGGAGAGAGCTGCCATGTGTTTTAAACACCATGCCTTCACACACTGATTTGGAGCTGCTTTAAGAGACTGACTTCCTGCAGGGACTCAAAATCAGGAATGTGCATGTAAGTACTGGCCAAGACTATGTATATTTTTTAGACATACACAATTTTTGACACAGACATTAAAGTGTCAGGCTAATCCTGACTTGTTACAGTACAAGCACTTGCGTCTGCATCTGGGTATTGTGATGTAGCATGAGACTCGCTAGGACACTAGGAACATCGATGTTCTCCGCCATTCCTTTCAGTTCACTAAACCTGGAACGCCTGATGATCATGGCTATTGCAGACATGCATGAGGTTGCCTTCTGCAATTCATTATTTGCACAACAGCCATTAAAACAAATATCCAGTAAATTCCTTCATTGTAACTGTGGACCTAATAACAAGGGCAAACTAAAAACAGGTCATGTCAAATGTCTACCCCCATATTATGTGCTCCACCCAATTCCTGAAGAACCTTGCAATTTATGAACTACAAGGCCACGCCAGTGCCTGTTTTTAGTAACTCTGATCATGACCCCATCTCATAGGAATATAAACAAAGTATGTTGCAGGAAGCCTTTGAAACACCGAAATAGTGATGAGCGGAGGGCAAAACTGATACAAATTGCTACACTCCAACATGTCTCTGTGTGTGTGTGTGTGTGTGTGTGTGTGTATCTGTGTGATCTGCCAAAAAATACATCTAAATGTGGCTGCAAATACAACTGAGTTGAGCTGAGTTGGCTTGCAGTATCTGACTGTCAAGGACTATCAATGATCTGGTGTAGTATTTTCACAGCTTCATTCACTGATGAGCTAAACACCTTTAATACAAGGTTTAAGGGCAAGCAATTCCTTTTTATGCAGTGAATCTACTAGTGGACTGCAACAGCTGTGCACTAACCATCTCTACCTGATGTGATCAGATCCTTCAGGATGCAGGTTGCCAGGTTTTGATGCCATCCATGGCCTTGTGTTGAAAGCATGTGCCTGCCAGCTAGTAGAGTTGTTTTTTGTTTTTTTTTACAGATGTCCTTAATCTTGCTAAAACTGTCTGACCCTGTCTTTGAGATGTCTGTTGCCTGAATGACTTGCAAACATTGAAGTGCTTCGAACGGCTAGTCAGATTACACATCTCCTCCACCCTTTTGGCCACAGATTGACAAATGCAATTACCCAGGGGAATGCCCAGTATTTTCAGACACCTGGATAAGAAAAATGCATATGTGAGAATGCTATTCATTGACTCATCGCAAAGCTCAAGGACCAGAAGGATTGAACACCCGTCTGTACAACTAGGTTTTCGGCTGTTTGATGAGAAGACCTCAAATGATAAAAAAATTGGTGACCATGTCTCCTCCACACAGTCTCTAAACACAGAAGCAGCACAGAGATGCCTTCTCAGCCTCTCTTGTGCTCCCTGTACAACCATGACTAGCAGCAATTACAGCTCCAATATCATTTTCAAATTTGCTTAGGATGCTAAAATTCTGGGTTTCCCCACAGACAGAGGTGAGACAGCTTACAGAGATGAGGTCAGAGCATTATCAGAGTGGTGAAATGGTAGCAACCTCTGCCTTCACATCAGTTAAACTAAGGAGATGATCATAGATTGCAGAAGGCTGTTAAAGGATTGCCATGCACAGTTTGGAGTTCCAAGTTCCTCTTTGCCAACCTTACCGACCACCTGACCTGGTTTCTTCACACCAAGACAGTCATGAAATCATCTGCCACTCTCCTTCCTGTGGAGGCCCAGGCTGTTTGGTCTTCCCCACCTTAATCCTGACTACATATGCACCATAGAGACCATAGACAATGTGAATGACTGTCTGGTTTGGAAGTAATGCTCTGAACTCATTATTGACAACAAACTCCCAGCCATACAGAACATCATTCATGGGCAAGTCTGATTAAGGCTCACAAAATCATCACAGACCACAATTATAAAGCACATAGAATGCTTAGCAGACTGCTATCAGACAGAAGGCACCACTGCAAAAGGGATGAAAGCAATAAAGGAAGATCATACGCAGACTCTTGGTCAAAAGCAAGATCAAAGCAGTGTTGGTGGACAATGAAAGCTAGCAGCATAAGGTTTCTTCTGCATAGTGTCAGAAATATCTCAATAGCTCAGGCCCCACAAATTTTAGTGTAGCGGCTGACAGAAGACCTAGACTGGACAATCTGCTAGAAGCAAGCCACCCTACAACACATCCTGTAAAGCACTGTAAAGAAAATTATCATTGGAGGCACAGCAGGGTGTAAACCGAATTCATGGGAATTTTGGAAGAAGTCATTTTCATCTCTGAGAAGAGGCAACAAACACCATAGAGAAAGGTTTGCTTGAAATGGCCACCTACTGTGATGGGAGGATAGACAAATGGCAGCATCGTTCAACAAGACTGAATACAGGCACGTTACTGAGGCCAGACCTATTATCTAAAAGTCACAATTACAAGCTGGAGCTGATAGTTCCAGAAAAAGATGGGGTAGTAGTAGTAATACATTACTGAGATAATTTATTGACCGAAACATATTTGTCGATAAGGAACACCTTGCCATCACTTTTCAGTCCAATCAATACCTTTCTCATCTATGATCTTCCAGATAAGCATACACCCTTCCTTAAACTCTGTAATCAGGTGCTGGTTCTCGAACCATCTAAGGACATGGTGATCCCCAAGACTCCAGCTCAGCATCACTCTCAGGAAATGTACTTGACCATGAGATGGGTTCAAATGGTATCAAAGGTGTAGTAATTCTGCAGTCGTAGGGATTTTTTTCCAGTTGCACAGTGGCTGCCTCAAAACTTGGTCTATTGGACCATTTCAACAAATATTTGGACACAGGGTGTTCTTTCAAGATACATGGTTGATGGCCAACAAAATAGAACAATAAAACAAAAAAAACTGCAACTAACCCTGTATACTGTTTACCAAATGACTATATACACTCTATTAATGCTGTGCAGGCCTCATTTTTCTATGATGTCCAAATTAAAACAAGAACCATGTTGTTCAATAGTAGGATGTTCCCCTAAGGCCAGGAACAAACCTGCTTTCAGAAATTAAAGTATTGATTTGCAACAGACAAAGCACAGTGAAACAGCTGGATTGATACAGTGAATAAAGATGGCTGGATATCCACTAGCAGCTCCAGGATCTGGAGCGCATATTTCAGTTCAATTTTAAAAGCAACATTGTTGCCAGGTATGAGTCTTCAACAAAAGGTATCAAGGTCTAACAGACATTTAAAACCAGAAGCTAGCACATGCTAAATATCATATCCTAAACATATAAATGTTCAGCCGTGTAATTAATTTATTTGCCAAACACAAAAAGTGCATGGAAAACATCTCCCATTGGTGTTTAAAGGATTGGATAATAACAGTTAATTATTCATTGCTGTGATGTACCATACACCCCACAGAATGCCAGCTAAACAAACTCCATAGCATTAGGTTCTGGTATTTCAGTATACATCTTGTTTGCTTTTGTACCCAAGAAGTATGAGCTTGTCATAGTGTTTGATGGCTTTACATAAAAAAATGGCCCACTTGAATTACAGGGAGGCTTAAAAGTAAGGAACCTCCTATATGAAACGAAGACTGTTTGGCGGGTGGTGATCTAATTTTAGACACAATCTTTGGCTGTCATGTGGTGACATGGCTTAAGGGTTTTTACCCTTCTCACAGAACTTAAATTGGAGAATCTAAAATTGGATCGCTGGCTGCCAAACCGTTTTTATTTTATATGAGTGTTTCTTTATTGTTGAGATACCTTGTATATTAGAAACAGTCATGCACTATAAATACCTTGTGTGGTTTTGTGTTTACCTAGTTCTAAAGTTCTGTGAAAAGCATGCATTAAATACTGAAAACTTAACACTAATATTGTTGGATTGAATCAATATCCTGTTTAGCCAAGTTATTATATTAATGGCTTAAACTTGATTCCTTACTTCCCTTATGTTCCTTAAATTTACTTAGATTTACTACCAGTCACTACCGTTACAATAAAAAATAAAACGGTTAGAAATTGGTTGCACATATTAAAGTTTCCTCAAAATGATGTATATTTATGTATTCTTCTGTAGAACATGAATGAATAATTTGGAATTAAACTCAACTTTAATTTGTGCAACTAATGTACTTTTTTGTTCATCTTCAGTTTAGTAAGTAGATCTCTTATTCACAGGGACTCTAGAAGAAAAACTCATTTACTACCTATTTTATTTTTCAAACGTGTCACACTAAATGCTCTACTGTCTGTTCTACTAAATATATTTTTACTTATTTCACATATAACCACTTGCCTGTTAGTTTAACTGCGTTGGCCAACAAAATGAGGAGTTTGAGAGTGCTTCGGGCCTTTAAAGTATTTTATAATTACATTCATTTCTAAGTGATATAACACATTTTATATCCCTCTTAAACCAATTAACATAGTCATGATAACAATTCCAGATTGTGCTGAATAGTGCAACTGCACTGCAAAATGAAATGCTTCTTTCTCTGATAAAAAGATTTAAAAAAAACTGCACACCTGTTAACTTGTAATTGAAATATAATCAGATTTTCTATTTCATTTTACTTCACTGTATATTATGTTGTTCTTAAATGCCATGTTTATGCAATTGTTATCATTGCAATACATAGTCTAATATGGCTAAATAGATTACAGGAAATTGTACTCATTGCTGTAAGTTCCTATTAGCTTTAAGCTCATTTATTAAGCTGTTTATTTGCATGATCCCAGACAATTTCACACTAACAAAACAAAACAGCAAGTGTTTAAATCCATGACTGAAATGCAATTCTCTGAATGTCTCCTTCAGGCTGTTTTTCTGTTATACAGGGTTTCTATCACATACTTTCATCTCCAGGATGAAAATAACTCTTTGGCTGGGATCAGAAAGGAAAAATATGTTGGAAGTAACATCACAGGAATTAGAAAATCGTGAGAAAAAGTGAACAGGTTTCAGTGAACTCAAGCAGCAGACCCTAAAAGATAAATTAAATAAATTAAATAAGAAAGAAGTGGTGATGCTTAGATATTTATGGAAAGGAGTCTCCAGCGTGCAGTGTTTTGTAACTGCAGGTTTTCTGCCATGGGTAAGACTTTAAGGCAGAAAACATTATGTACACTTTCTGTTAGAAATCCACATAAAAAACTGCTGAAATGGAGTTGAACACAATTGCAGGTGTTTCATTACATGAAAGAAAACAATCCATAACACAGTCCAAACATCAGTGTACAAAAACAGGCACTGGGTCAGGCGATCAGCAAATAATGTATTAGAGGAAAAGCACAAGACTATAATCCAAAAAAAAAAAAAGGTAAGTGAGTGTCAAAAACATACACATACTATACAAACATACCCCTGCATGTCACATGATTTGGCCAAATGTTCATTAATCAGTTTCACCTGTGCCTCATTCTACCTTGGTTAGAAGTACCAGTTTTCAGCATCTCATTCCCCTCCAGCAGTTTTTTAAGAAAACCATTCACCACTGCAGAGATGACATTACTACACCCTGTGGCTTTACCATGTGTGCCACTTTGTTACCCTTCTCCACTCTGCTCTACCGTCCTACTCTGCTGAGTACGTTGCTCTACCTACTTGCTCCACCTCAGACGTCACTACATCACCTGGCTCCATTCTGGTCCACCTTCCTACTGTGTTGAGGATGTTGCTCTGCCTCCTTGCCACATTTGAGGATGACATATCTTTCTTTTTTTGCAGTGTACATCACTCCCACCACCTTTTTCCTAATTTATCGACACTTCAGCATATTAAATAGGAGCTGCCTTGTATACATACATTCATACATTATTATTATCATTATATTATGTAAGGCATACTGCCAGCACCCCAGAGTAATATACCTGGCAGCAGCACTTTACTTGCAAGACAGCATTGCTTGTATTTGTTTTATACACATCCTAAGAGATCTTATATATTTGTGTTACAGATTTAGCTCTATTTATAAAGCCTTCATATGTACAGGATTTCTGTTAGATGTTATTATCCCTAGAGGCTTCAGGCATGGTTTATCTAGCTTGCATTCACATACAGTAATTGGACGAGTAATTGGAATAAAGAACTTGTTAGTGAGAATTATGTTGTCTTCCAAGGTCAAAAACATACGCTAAGATCACATGCCTAGCAGATTCACTAGCCCAGACTCAGCTCAGCTCTGATGATTATGGATTTGTCTCTTGTGATGCCCACATTTGCAGAATTGTTCCTTGCGAATCATATTTTCCATCACATGACCTTTTGTACCACTGCTCAAATATAACTTGTTTTCAAGAGAAATAGCCGTAATTCACAATATGGCCATTTTTTTTCTAAATCACACTTGTTCTCTCAAGTTGCACTTCTTGTTCTCTCAAGTTGCACTTTCAAGATCACTTGGTTTTCTTAGAAATTGTATATAATTTTATTTTACAGACAGCATTATAGTGCAGCGTGTTGAGACCTTACAGCTTCAGAGTCCCTGGTTCGACCCTGAACTCAGGTTACTGTCTGTGTGGATTGCTCACAATATCAGTGTAGATTTCCTCTGGGTTCTACGTACCTGTGAACGTACCTGTAAACGGATTGGTTATACTATTGCCCCATGTGTTCAGTAAAGTGCCAGAAAAACTGTTTTTTGGGGCATGGACTCTGAAAGCTTGTGGAAATATTCTGCTAGATACCATACTTCCTGCAGAACGGTCTTTAATTTTAAGATCTGGTGACATTGGTGAAAACGGAAAAACCCTAAACTCAGACGAGTGTTCCTGTAATCATAATTTGGTATCTCTAGTCATGTGTGGTGGTGCATTGTCCTGTTGGAAGAGGCCAATCTAATCAGAATAAATGCAGGGTATAAATGTAGGAATAAATAGGAGGCACACGCAACATTTACCTGGCTCAGGTGTTACCATTATAAACAACCATTATGAAGTTTCTATAGATGTCTATTGCTTTTTATATGCACTGGTGGACAAAAAATCAATTACGTGTTTTGCTATGTATTTTGCAAATGTATTTTGCAAGTTTTTCTGGCACTTTTACATACCATCCAGGGTATAAAGTGAAGTGAAAGTGAACTATTTGCCTACTGTGTTTGCACACAGAAGGAATGTGACCTCCGCATTTAACCCATCCGTGCAG